>ATSW01002475.1:0-14606 GCA_000444245.1 Botryllus schlosseri | reverse complement strand
GTCTCAGGACATCAGATGATATGAATGGGCAGTTGGGCACACTTCCCTGACATTTCGAGATGCTTAGAAAACGGCTTGGGGCTCCCCCACAAGATCAAGCAAAGCGAGGTGTACCATGTATCGCTAGCCACAATATCGATTCCTCAGTCCATGTAAGGCGTTGGTAAGATATCGTGCGTAGCTCATAGTATAAAATAAAACTGGTGATCATGATACTTTTTGTTGTATTTGTATTTCTTGAATAAAAGATTATTTATTTTGTGGTAACTATGCCGGTCGCCCATGTTAGAGAACGCAGCTATGTACTGACGTAAAGTTTTAAAAACATGGCTGCTAAACAGCGTGGACTAGTTTGTCGCTATGTTGCATTCTTGCGGCCCGCAGCCTCTACGAAATCTGAAAAGTGGCCCGCGAGCCGTTTTGAGTTGGCGACCCCTGGGTAAGATATTATAGGTTTAAGGCCGCCAAGTGCCTAATTCGGCATGACGAACTCACTGGTAACCATTTTAACAGACACGGGTAGATTTAATTTGCAACGATGATGACTGTACCTATGCCATGTGATTTACAATCACCGCTCCGTCTGCAGGACCAGGAGGTAAAGAACTCGTTTCGCGCGTGCGGCGGCTTCGAAACGTTGGAGAAAATTCTGGAGCTGACCCTCAACTCAAACCGCACGAGCTACAAAGAAGAGGCGGTGCCTATACTTCCGGACAGGTGAACCCAAAATTCCTATAATAGCCGATGCGATTCAGCGGGGACGCGGGTCTATAACCGCAGACAGGGAGAACAGCTCTTTCGTATATGAACCTAACAAAAATATGTGCATGTAAATACATGGGTGGGAAATGGGTGTGTGTATTCAGCAGAATATCACCATAACGTAAGACGCGAATGATGGCATCGGCAGTTTCCGGTACCAATTACTGAATTACACCCATTGCAATGGGTGAAAACGTGTCAGCTACACCTATCCTTATGGGGATATATCCGATGCGTGCTACTTATGTTTGGGTGCGTGCCGCCTTTTTGCGCTTTCTTGGGGTGATACAGAACAACACGACCCCTTGGATATTACATGCATATGTTTAGTTCGCTGATTTTCACTCATTGGAATTGTAGCAAAAACGGATTTTTTGTGTGTTCGTGTTTTATTGGATAATAATCAGTAGGGCAAATTTTTGTTGCACTAAAAACCTGAGAAAGTTGCATTTATTTTTTAAATTTTAACAATAGTTGCAGAAGTTGCATTTTGACCACATTTTGCTCGGTTGACTAAAAAAAAGGCAATTTTCCGGCTCAGCTCCCGAAATGCCCGTAAAAGCGTTATTTTGGTGCTGATTTACGGTGTTTCAGTCGAATTTGGCCATGTATTTCACCGAAATCGAAAATACTTTTCATGAAAAATCGAAACAGTTGCAAGAATTTGCAAAAAGTTGCATGAAAAAAATGGACAAAAGTTGCAAAAAGTTGCACTATAAGATTCCTTCAACGGGCTCAAAACAGAATTCTACATATCTTNNGAGTATTTAGGAAGCTGCCGGAAGCTGTAAAAAAAAAGTTGCAAAAACTTGCCCTATTAATCAGTCTCTCAGGAAAAAACGCTCGATTGATATTTGCGTTCGCGCGTTTTAAATATCAATTACACACACAGGTCGTACTGCCCATCGTCGGGTCGCGTGCAGATTTCTCTGCCAAAATAGGGGCGCGTATCAAAAATGTTTTCAGAATACCTGCTTTGTCGGTGAGATTAGTCGCCAATATATTCCCTGGTCATCTCTTTCGCACAGGGTTGAGTTGTAAATCGCCCTTGTCATCTTTTACCTTCAGGACAATCGCGAATACGGCCGCGGCGTTGAAGACGGCCTGCGAGTTCAGCCACGACAACGTGCTGTACATGTTGTACTCGTTTCGATTCACCGTGCTTATCGACGTGCTGTCTCTTTTGTTAACGGTAAGCAGGGGGTTAATAACGAAGGACTGCTGCTTTTTCAGAGGACTCAAGTAGGTTTTTTTCTATGTGCACTTCATACTGAATTCTTTAGAAAGAATTAAGTGATTGAAATTAGTCATTATGAATTTGAATTTATTGATTACGAACACAGTTGGCCAGGATCGAAGCACTTCGTCTTTTTTCCAGTTATCAAGTAGATTTGGCCAGTTTCTTTAGTTATTGAAGTGCTTGTGCTTTCAAACTACTTCTACTTCTACAGTTTTTCGGCTGAACTACTTTTTACAATTCAAGTTGTTATGTATTTAGACAAGTTCTACTACTACGCCACCGTTTTCTGGCCAAACTGCTTCCTTTTTAAACCTAGGATCTTGTAAAGTAGAGAGTAGTTTGTGGATAAGTTTTATCACTTCCATAAGTAGAATACAGAATCTCGTAATACTTTTTCATAACATATTCTGGTTTATTTCCGAAGCTTTTCGGCCGACTCTCATCAGGGGATACCGTCAGCAATAATGCGAGCATCCATAAACTATGTCTAACGACAATCAGTATTGCTAATTATGACGTCACGCATGGGAAAATTAGAAATACGAGAGAGCTGTAGCGCCTTGACCGCCTGTATCATTGCAACTGAATATATTATTTCGAAGATTGTATCTATTGGCAGTGCCATTAGTCAGTTTGCGTTCGGAACACCAAATCGATTCTCGATTGCGGCATTGCATACTGTGGTTTTGATTAGGAGCGGATGTGTCGTGTTGATACTGTGTCGTGGCGTGGACTTTCGCGATGTAGAGCGGCCCCGACGCGCTAATTTCGATTTCTTATCTATACGCGTGACGCTACATATTTCATGACATCCCCGTTATCGAGACAAGCCTTCACAGCGCCGCGACCCTGGACGCCTGATGTTTGTTTATCCCAGCGCAGCTACCTATATACGCGGATGTATGATGCTATTTCCGTGAATAAATCGTCCGCGATATATACTGCTATGTCACCTTGACGGCTATGAATATTTTATGCGCCTTTTCGACCCCGGAATCCATTCCCGAGCCGTGTAGTTACAAATGTGTGTGGTTGGGCGCGTCACGTGACAACAACCGCGCGAATTTGTCGAGAGTTGTAGTGCCTGGCCCGTGGATGCTAATAACGTGTGTTGGTTGCATCTAATTAAGTTGTTAATGGTGCTTGGATTTGTCCGTTTATTCCTCGTTTATTTTCTGGCACGTCCATCAAACATGGTTTCCATTTCATTCTCAATCGCAAAATGTAAGTGGTTGAAAACCTTCTATAAGTTAGCAACATAAATTACCAAATTTTGAATGTCTATAAATATGGTACATTGAGCTTGTGCCGGCTGTTCGCATTGGTCATTCGAATTTTCATGGCGATGACGTCATATTTGGTGACATAAGATACTAGGATGTACATGACTTGGTGTATAACCATATTGAGTAAACCCGAATATTTTCGGTTGACACTTGTCGGCGGTGATCGTCATTAGGGCTGGGCACAATGATTCGAGTACTCGAATCTGAATCGAGTAATCATTTTGATGATTCGAGTCGAGTAGTAAAACACGGCGTTTTCGAGTACTCAAATTATACGCTCCACGACACTGAAAGTTAATTCGTCAATGAAAATTATAGTTGCGATAGTCATTTTCACTGTTGAAGCCTCGAAACTTTGATTGGTCATATCGTGGCATTCGTAACATATAGTACAAAGCTAAGAACATTGTGGGAAATAGCTCATTTCCGACGTCATGATCATCCCACAACATTTTCACCAAATGAAATGATATAGGTATGGCCGAAAAATCACCAAAGCATCTTTAATGTGTTGGATAACAAGCATTTATTCTTTGTGGTGGTATAAAAGGTACATATTTGAACTTTGACTTATTGCATTGTGTTATGGCGTCATAATAAGTGATACTCGATTACTCGACTCGACTCGAAGCATAATACGTGATTCAGAATCGAATCACTCGGGTACTCGATTTTGCCCAGCCCTTATCATCATTCGTTAACAACTATTTCGTGATACGATTGTTGACGTACTAAGTTCTTAAAATTATCTGCTATAGTTGTTGACGTTTGCCCCTAACGAGTGTTAGCCGAAAGTATATATTCAATTGAATATTGAAGTTTTTGCGATTCCAAGAGTTTCTTTAAACTGAATTAATATATGTAATTGTAGAATTACATCGTGGAATACGTCTTTCTTCACAATAGAACGCCACTTGACTGATAATAGAGCTCGCTGTGTTCTTTCGAGTTATCCTACGTCATAACGCTGCAATTGTTGCTTAAAAGTAGCGTACAAATCGTAACTAGGGCTGGGCAAAATCGAGTACCTGCGTGATTCGATTCTGAATCACGTAATATGCTTCGAGTCGAGTCGAGTAATCGAGTATCACTCATTATGACGTCACAACAGGATGTACTATGTCGAAGTCCAAATATGAACCTTTTATGCCACTACAAAGAACGTAATGCCTGTTATCCATCACATTAAAGATACTTTGGTATTTTTTCGACCATACCGATTTCATTGCACTTCTTAACAATTTTGTTGGATGATAATGACTTCGGAAATGTGTTATTTCCAGTAACGTTCGTAGCTTTAAACTGTGCCTGGTATGCTCAAACACGGCCAATCAAGGTTTCACGGCTTCCTCTGTGTAAAATAGTATCAAAACTATAATTCTCGTCAGTAAATTAACTTTCAGTTGCGAGGACCGTATAATTTCAGTACTCGAAAACATCGTCTTTTACTACTCGACTCGAATCATTAAAATTACTACTCGATTCAGATTCGAGTACTCGAATCATTTTGCCCAGCCCTAATCGTAACTCGTTGAATACAAGGAATACGTGAAAGCTAAAAGACTTTTCAAACAAAATTGACGAATTTCGACAGTGCAATGTCAATTTAGCGCCATTTCGTATAGTGAACAGTATAGTAATAGAGAATCTGCCGGACAGCGAAGTGGCGTGTTTTCATACCCAACTTGTACAAACTACCCTTTTAGTAAGTTGACAGACAACTTAACGGTTTTTCGAGTTGTTCTATAGTTGTAGTTGCGGATTTTAAAAATCGAGTATTTCTAGTTCTAGTTGCGGATTTTGAAAAGTTGGTAGTTCTAGTTATCTTTGCGAGTTTTAAAAATTAAGTAGTTCTAGTTCTAGTTCTAGTTGCGAATTTTGAAAAGTTAGTAGTTCTAGTTCGGTTCTATACTATTACCGAGAAAACCATAACCGAGAATGGACATTACCGAGAATGCTGTTACCGAGAATGGACATTACCGAGAATGAACATTACCGAGAATGGTCATTACCGAGAATGGACACCACCGAGAATGGACATTACCGAGAATGGCCAATGTCAAGAATATAGCTTACTGTGACTGACGTTGTCGAGAAATTTATACCTAAGTATCGATATCGAATGTGGCAACGCCGTGGTGCACACACACGGCCTGTTCATGTGCATAACATGCCTGCATTGCATATATTGCATTCTCGGTAATGTCCATTCTCGGTGGTGTCCATTCTCGATAATGTCCATTCTCGGTGGCGTCCATTCTCGGTAATGTCCATTCTCGGTGGTGTCTATTCTCGGTAATGGCATTCTCGGTAATGGTTTTCTCGGTATTGACCGGACACCTCTAGTTCTGATTATAGTTTCTAGTTTTAAAAATTGAGCATGAGTTATAGTTGCGCTTTTCGAAAATCCAGTGGTTTGCATAAGTCTGTAAGATACCAAACAGTCAAAATCGAGTTTTGTGTCGCAGAAACGTCAATAGAACCACTCTCCACGCGTAATGGATGTTTCGCCAAAAAGACAGCAGAAAATTTCCTATTTAAATAAAACTTCTTTGTGTTAAATTGCATACTCTTGTCGTCGTTACATTCTGTCTTGATGTGATTTTTGAAACTTCACCGGCCGGCAAACTTTGATTCTAAATCTCCCTGGTCCGCTAGCTCTGAAGGGGGAAGCCATTAGTTTTATTCGATTAAGCCTAGGTTACTGGTATTATACGAACATATTAGTAGTGTTTCGTGTGCTACTCTGAAGATTTGAACTCGATTCTAGCTAAACCTTGAGGGTGGCTTCTTCCAGATCTATACAGCCTAATCTATACATCAGAAATTAGCGGCTGATGAATCGCGAAATGTCATCTCGACGGCCCGCATGAATATTGCATCGCCAGAAGCGTGCTGNGNCCGTGTCAATCATGGCCCGCATCGCGATAACGTCCCTCAAACCGGATCCGCGTCCGTGCGGGAATGTTATTTTCGTCGCATCTGACGCCGGCGCAGTCATAATCACACGGCTCTGCCATGAATATTGCAGCGGGCGACCTAGCTTGACAAAACTGCTCGCCGAAATTGCGGATTACTAGCCTGATGGGCTTTCGATAGCGACAGATGTGGTCAAAGTAATCGGCTTTGCTACTCGAGTAGAAATAGAGTCACGTCTTGTATTTTTACCAAGTTACAAGTGCTTCTCTGAGGCGCAGAACTCCAATATACAATTGAATAGTGCATTCAAAATGAAATGTACCCGGGCATTTTAGACTGCCACTCGTCAGGGGTAATCGTCAGCAACTAATAGAGAGTTGGTAGGAACATTGTATATCAACAATCGTATCACAAAATATGACGTCACCAACATGAGATTTTGAATAATTGGGGTGAAGACAGCGCCTAAACTTAGTTTACTATGTTATCAATCACAAACTATAGTCGAATACTGTACGTAGTACCCGTCCTTCTGAAATTACCGTTCTGACGCTAATATTTAGTTGATCATCAATAATATAAGTGGCATTATATCGGTGTTGCGCGCGGCCAATTAGTGAGAAGTGTGTCGCCAATTAGCGAGATTCTGCTGTGCACAATGTAACGCGACGCGATCTCTCGCTGAGATTTTCGTGAAATCAGGTCATTGATTGCCGCGCGCTTGGCAACCGTCGCTGGCCTGATTCATCGCGGCTGCAGTAAGCCTATAGTTCAGCTGGCTTGAAGAATCGAATCTGCAATAGGCCCGGTGCGCCCTATACAATCGCATCTGCAACAGGCCTTTTTCGAAAGATACCATCGCTGGCCTAACTATCGCGTCTCGGGCCTAGCACGCTTTGGCTCCTATCACCCGATGGTTTGGAGACGATGCCGCTATCTGTATGCTGTTAGCGATCGTGATTAAAGAGTGACATAGCGAAACTGATTGAATCGAATGTCCGCAAACATGTGCGTGCGTACGTGCGTTATTCATTTCCGCCAATACCTTTAACGAAATCTGGCCCTATGAAGAATTCTAGTAGTTGCATCACGTATTGTGGTAGAGAAGTAATTAAAATTTGTTGTAGTACAACGAAAGATACTTTTCTACATTCTCCGGTAGAAAAAGTCTGTCTTTACTAAGTAGCTTGCTGAGAATGGAGAAAGAAAGTTTAACAGCAGCAGTTATTAGCTGACAACACTGAATTTGTGCGTACACTGCCTGGTGACACGCCGTGTTGCTTCGTTCTGACAATGTTGTCTACATCACAATTTTTCATCTTGCGCTTCTTGATATAAGAACCACGTAATGCCCAAGCAGTCTTCCTTCAGTTAGGATATTGCAGTAGTTGACCATAACATCTTGTCGACCTGTTTGATTCATTTGACCGTTTATGATTCACAATGACCAGACAATGGGCCGTCTACAACGGTAGGCCTATACGTAGGCTACAAGCTGTAAAATATCAAAAAATAAGTTCATCAACAGTGAAAAATCTACGATAGAAACGAAATTCGCAAGTCAAAATATTTGACTTTGTAAACAATTTTGACAAATTTTGACCTAACGCTACAATTTTGACTTATTTTGACATGTCAAAAAAAGCGCCTTGATAATAAGTATAATTAAAGAATTTGCCACCGTAAATGCTATGTTTTCCAAATCAAAAATTTCGCACTCCAATAACTTCACTTCTACGAGTTGGAATTGAGCGAAATTGCTTGTGCATCGTTATTTCAGACAACCTTATAATTTCATTGGGGTAGCCAGTAAAATTTAAAAAAATATTTAATAAATAAATCGATGGGTTGCAATTGCACCAAAATAAGTGGCCTGGTCACCTCTGGATGGCGATGCTTTGTTACGGCGATGTGCGGATACCGTTCTGCAGCCTGCAACGCGGGATTTGATCACTCTACTTCTACTTGTTACAGATATCAATGCCGCACGACGGCAATGGCCCCGCGCCCCCCAAAAGCCCCGGTGTCGGGAGAAAATTCGGGGGCAACGCAAGCAGCAAGACCGCAGCGAACCCGGAAAGTATATTCAACCCTTCCGCGTCCGCTCTGCTGGACACCGTCGCCTTTGCTTTGCGTTTACTGACTTCACATCCGCTCATTCATTCGGAAGGGAATGTTGTGCAGATACGGTAAAGCTTTGTGAAAATTCGTAGACTTTAGCGCCAAATCGGCCGTCTTGTGACCTTCCGACCTTGTGCACTGTCGAATTCCCGGTCCATTTCCATTGTGCTTTGCGTATACGCGGTTTCGCAGTCTCGTTTCGTGCGGCGTGCGGTGTTTACGGAAATGTACGCTGCGGAATGAAGCAGTGTGAACTTTCCACGCCGATAATGATCGGATTAAGGCGGAAATTTCCAAATATTTGAGTTGCTGGCACAATTTTGTTTGTTGGCGTTCGGCACTTCTTCTGATAACATAATTGATTTGTTGAAGGTAGGTAAATTACAAGGCGGAAAATTACACGAAAAATGGTTGTCTCGTATGATGCTTAGAAGTAACGGTGTAAATTCCCGCTGTCGTAAAGGTAGAAGTATCAATTTCCGAGTAAAAAAATTAAGTATTCAAGTAATTTAGTAGTTTCGCGAAAAGCTGTTCACGTCGTAAATTTTTACTTCAGTACCGGTGGATGTAGCTATTTTCAAGTAACTAAAAATGCATTATTGTCCAAGTTCTGACTAACAGAACGAAAACTGTGGGGAGTAATCTAAAAAAGCTGCTAGCTGCGCGGTTGGATTGCTTAAATAACGGTTGACAAAAATTAGTGGCGTCGTGTACGGCGCGGAATTTTACCCGTCTAATTTTAGGTGATTAGCGCCGTTGTTCTTCTTCCTTATACATTCGCGTGCTGTCTCTGTCGAAATTCTTGAACCTGTGTAGACTATAACGACAGTGAACGAATATTCTTCTTACTGAATGTCCCTGTCGAAATTCCCGAACTTGCCTATTTTCCGAGCGAGATTGTCTGGCGCGGGTCGCGAACTTTCGCTTACGGCATTTCCGCGACGCGCCGTCACTCTCCTGCGAAACGGGATTGTTTACGTCACGGACGCGCGCCGCCTCTTCACAATGCCGCTGTTTTCAGCGACAACAAACAACTGGCGAAGGCCGTCCGCGCAGCCTGCGCGGGACAATCCAAGTCGGACGATGTCGACGCGAAGAAAATGGCCGATAATTTCCTGAGCCGTGGTCTGGATGTAGTCAGGTGACTATTACGGATGAGCGGGATTGGGTGTTGAATCGAATAACGGCATGAATAACGTGGAATCTTCGAATATCCACCTTTTCTGCGGTCACAAAGAAAATAAAGACAAGTTCTACGCCGCATTGCAGAGAATTTAGTATTTGTCCGACCATACCTGTATCATTTCACTTATGACTGCTGCTTCACAGATTCCTCATTTCTGCTAACGTTCGTAGCTTTGTACTACTTTGTAATACTACCCATGTAGGCTTCGAGGCTTCCACAGTGGAAAATGATGTCGAAACTATAATTTTGCTTGACTACTTACTCCTGGCGGTGCGCAGCGTGAATTTTCAGCACACAAAAATACCATATCTCACTATACTGGATTCGGACCGTTACAATTAACGCTCGAATCCTTTGCGTTCAGTTACGTTGTGAGNAGCGGGGTGGTGGACAAGCTGAGCGCTTATCTGGGCAGCGTGCGAGGCGAGATCGAAGCCAACGGGAACGCGGCCGCTTTTATCAAGAACGGGCTGCTGTTTCTGAACTCGGTCACGGAATTTCTGGCGCTCAGGTCGGTCGATGTTATATTATTCAATTGTAAAATGAACTGTGCGTCAGCAAAACCGTTGAAACGCAATTTTCGCACAAAACAGAAAAATTTATAATGTATATTTACTACAAATTGGGGTGTTATTCCTGCTGCTTCAGTCTACTGTGTGTCTTGGCCTCCCCTGAGCCTATGAGACTGGCTCGTCGAACCACTGGTTTAGATGTATGGTATATCAATAAAGACTTTACCTACACAAGTAAAATCAATTTGCTGTAAGCGTCTGATAAGTGCCAAGCATAACCGGCTGATTCAGCCGATCTCTAGAGCATTCAAAAGTTCAATTACATACCACAACTTGAGCCCAATACGATCGCACAAAGCATAATGTCGCTGTTAAGCTCTATATTTGCATTAAATGACGATGGTTCCCTTCTGAAACGAGGAATTCGTTCGGCGCTTTCATAAGCGCCTTTGCTTGCTTAGCTTTCCCTCGATGAAAACAAGGCATGTAGGCTACAGTGATTTCCTTAACAAAAACGTGGTCATGCTTAAGAAGTTTTTGTGAAGCAGCTGTTGTTAGTTCATCATGTATTTCGTAACTCAACATGCCCTGAATTAATGTTATTCATTATCTGCCAACGCACCTACACAACGCTTTCTGAATCGCCGCCGGTATCAGACTCCTTGAAAACCTAATCAGCTGCTGCTGTCGCGTTCATTGAAACGTAGCCAATTAGCCAATCAAGAGCCGTGGTTTCGTGATTGCTAGTCTGCTATGGTCGGTGGCACGCCCGCTCTGCGGCAGCTACTTTCAAACGCTTTGCCCGAAATCTTAACGACTTCCCTGTGAGCTTCTTGCAGGGTTCTTGCTGGTTAGAATGAGACATTACAACGGAGCATTTTTGAGATTTTCCAAATTTTGGACAACCCTAATGTATACCATACATATATAAATTGCAGACATCGAAACGCCGCTGGAAATAGCGAAGCCAGAACGCGCCGCACCAGCACAAGCAGCAATGCGTCGTCTGCTTCCACCGACAAGCCCCACAGAACCGCGACCGCCCCAGCCCACTCGGGCCCACACCCAACGTGGGAGTCCGACCCCACCCAACTGCTACTCACCCTGTACCACACGGAACTGATGGGCGTCGTGGGCGTGCTGTACGGCGTCCTGCTGCGAGGCGCGCCGGAAAGGCCGCTGCTGCTACGCAACAACTCAACGGTGGGTCTGGATGACGTGGCAGGATCGGAACCCCCTCGGGAAATCCCCGCTCACGTGCTGGACATTGCGATGTCTGTGATGGTGGCGTTGAACGCGGTGGCCGAGCTGGATATCGATCTATTGCAGGTATGAGCTGTGATGGTTTTTCGACTTGTGTTATAGTATAGTCACTGTATATTATAGCAGTGTATGTAGCATAGTGTTATAGTAAAGGATTGTATACAATTAAATAATATATTCACATTGGAATACACCCGAGTATTTTATCCTATCATCTTCTAAGACTCAACAGGCCGTTACTAAAACCGACAAATACAATACGAGAATTTGGTACGCTCGAATCCAATCAAAATATTTATCCGATGTCACAACAGATGGCCGGTTAATCCCTCGCGAAATATTAATTAGCTTGAGCGCCGACTGTAACCTCTCGTGAATCATAGTTCGGACGCGAGTTAGAAAATTGCGGGTTATGATGCAGTGAATGGAAATTGAAAGGAAGGGTTGTGAGTCGATTGTTTGCTCTCCGCTGACTTAAATATGTTATCCGGATTGCTAGCTGCCTTTCTTTGTTTTGATAACGTCACATAATTTTGATGTACCTATCACCCGGCTTCAGAAGTATAGCAGGTCTCGTTCTCGATCGGGTGTCGCGCGGATTTAACGGCGGTCAGTCAAAGAACGTTTCGCGACACGGCATGCGTCGGGCACGCGCCCTAATTGAACCTAATCGATCGACCCCGGTTCGCGTGCTGTGTGACGTCATCAATTACGGCCCCCGTTTCCTTCGTTAACCCAGATCCGCGCGCCCGCGCCGGATTTACGGGTGTAAATTTCGTTTGCAGACGTGATTACTTGTGGTAATGCGCGGACGTCATTGCGAATTTTGGTTATGACGTTGCGGTGTTTCTTGTGAAGGGGAATTCCCGGCTCTACGCTGATATTGACGAATCCTGAATCTTTTTGTAGTTTAGATTCAGAAGCGAAGGGTTACCACTCTCACCAGTGAATGCTAACGCGATCGTAACCCCCAACCCTAATGCGTTAAAATACATATATGCCGAGAGCCTAATTCATCAAGTGCCGCATATCACTGGGGCGGGAAACTTCTGTCGGCGGGCCTGATATGGGAACATCTATTACTCGGCGGGCCGGATTACAGAATCGATACATTAGACATTAGTCGCGTGTTCATCCACCTATACAAGGAATAAACCGTATTTAATGGAAACTTTGCTCACCAATGTATGTGGACCCGAACAGAACAACTAGTTTCATGGCCATCTTTCTCAGGCTGGCATACTTGGATTCATGCTGTGACACATTAAATTTGTCAATACTTTCGGATTAAAATTGCACTTTCATGGTAGAAACTCTCTCGCCCCGTGTATATCACATGCCACGCTCATAGTCAGCGAAATATTCATCTTGAATTCATTAATACGATATTGATGCATCCGTTTCACAATAATAACAACAGTTTTTGCATTCCTATTGCCCGATTCACCAAGTGCTGAAGTCAAGATGATTTTCTCATTGGCGACCCATCGAAGCGAAGTGCTGCTTTTTTTGTAGTTCTCAAGTAGGCACAGCGTACTTGGAATACACTACCCCCTTACCCCTCATTGAAGACGACTTCAGCTTCTATGCTCCACAGTTTTCATTTCTTATGCAAAACCAGGCCTGAAACACTTACTTTTGTGCTCAACTTGGTAATCGCCACTGATGCTATTGCGTATCGTGACCCAATCCTATAATGAATCAGTTTCGTTGAAAAATGAATGACAGCAGTAGTTTTCCGACATGTCCCTGTTTTTGTATGATTCACCCTTGTCGGCCACTCCGCGCTGCACTGTATCCTGATGAGGAAGATCTGAAATCTCTCAAACGCCAAATCCCTCAAGCTGCTTTAATTGGTGCGTACCGCACCGGCGGCGTAGCAGGAAAAAATGCCTCTTCATTTCATTTTCGCCCCTCGCTGTCGCAATTGGCACGAAAGCTGTCGATTTATCCATCAGCGGCCACACTCATCCGGAAATTCTGTGAAAAGTTGCGAATCTCACGCATCGAGTTGGTCTCACTTTATCCGTGCGCTCGCGGCTTTCACTACAGCATGGAATATACCTGTTTGCGCCTCTTCGAACCCCAACCGACAAGATAGCGTAATGGTTAAGCGGCCGGCTTCATGAGCGGCAGGTCGTGGATTAGATCTCCGGCCTGGTCACACCAAAGACCTGACTAACACTGGTATGCATGACTTCCCCGCTTGGCGCTCATGCATTACTGGGATAGCATGGAGGGGTGGTGCAAGACTTAGAAAGCCGTAATAAAGGCTATATCTGCACCTTCCTTGTCCAGCGGCATATGCACATCATGCACTCATGGTATGCATATGCACAGATCGTGTGTATGTATATCATGAGCCGGTGTATATGCCGCAAAAACATCAAGTACAAAAATGAACTACATCCTTTCCTTCATATCACTGATTCTCCAGCCTTGTTTGTTGCAGCCATAGATGGGGTGATCGTAATGGATTACGAGGATTACCGTAATTTTCCGAATATAGTGCGCCCCCATGTATAATACGCACCCTTGAAATCACGTTTATATTCTGGGAAAAAGCCTGTACCCATGTTGTATATAGTACGCACCCTGCATTCGCAGTGCATGAATTTGAATACTCAATAGCTGCGGTTTAGTATTCGATGTTGTTCCGTTTTGCGATGTCACTGTCGAACAATCATGACATAATGATTGCCAATCATAATACAATTAACGGCATTGTCTCTAAACGACAGTAGATAGTAGCCAAAGCCTGCGAGGTCGGCGACGCGATAGTTCAGGCTAGCGACACACGACAACTGGCGCACGAGGCCTATTACAATTACAGATGCCATTGCTCTGGCCAACGGTTATGTCTGGCGCACCAGTCCTGTTGGAGATGCGACTGATTGCGCAAGCGATTATATCTTGCGCACATGGCCTCTTGGGTATGCGATTGTTAAGGCCTGTCGTTGACGCGATGAATCAACAAGGATTGCCGCGCACGCTTGTAGCAATCAGCGAGCCGATTTCGCTCGCGTACGAAACGAACTGCAAACCAACTCAGCAAGAGATCGAGTGCTTTGCAGACGACTCTCGTTAATTAGAAACACGCTTTTCGTTAATTGGCAGCAAGCTTCTCTATTTGGCAGCGCGTTACACACTGTAATACGAATTACGGGGCCCAATGGCTAGAGGTGATGCGCGTTTCAAACAAACATGAAGAAAGGTGTGATTTCAAGTTTTTGATCGAGGGATTTTTTTTCAAGGCTTACTGTACCCATGTATAATACATATCATCTGTATTGCCAAGGCACACAGGTCCTATCCCC
>ATSW01002469.1:0-11962 GCA_000444245.1 Botryllus schlosseri | reverse complement strand
CTGCGTGTCTCCGAATCAGGAACAATTATAGCTTACTCATGTATCAAGTAAAAATACAAGCAATTTGAAAGTCGTCAGAAGAGGTTTTGATTGCGTGACTTGCGTCTGTGAAATGAGAAACTTGTCTTACTATGAACCTCAAATAACGCCATGTCACAATATTTTGCAAAATTCCATTAGAGGAAAATATTTTATGCATTGTGTTTCGCTATTCCAAACCAATCAAAAATTTCTTCTGAAGTGTCCCTAGTCTTTTAGAAATGTCACTTTTTGTGATTTCTCGATTTACTCAAAGTTGCCCTGTAGTAATACGCGTAATTCCGTATTGGACGTACAAACACACCCACAAAACGAAGGAATATGCACAAATAGTGGCTACCATAGATTATAAAAAGACAGAAACGCTTCAAAAAATTACCGAAGTGGTTTTGTTTGCATGATTTGGATCTATAGACTGAGAAATCTGCCGGTATTATGGACCGCAAATAATCACCCATCATGATGCAATTCCACCACTCTCAGTATCTTCTTTCCAAATCATACATATCGTCCTGAAACACGTCACTGTGTTCCTCGCTTACATCACCCATATTTGAACGAATAAAAATCAAGGTGAAAGCGCAGGTAATGCGTTTTAAGGACATGCCCCGCTTCCTTTCTTTTCATATATCTCGATCATTGCTTCGTTTATTTCCAATGAAATTTTCAATTACATCTCGAAATGCCTTGAATTTCCGCATTTGATTTAGCAAGTCTCGACTAAATATCAAGTTCGTGATAGTTACAAATGTTTGGTTCGAGATTTATATCTACGTGGGAGATGTTGACAGGCTTGTAATGACTCGAATCATCACTCGACTCGAGTCCGACTCGAGTCCCTATTTTCGGATGACTCGACTCGAGTCATTTTCTCAAAATACGGAAATGACTCGACTCGACTCGAGCCAATCTGTGTATTGACTCGACTTGGACTCGAGTCATTGCGCATAACTCGAAGCAAGTCATTTACTCGAAATTCAGACGGCCAAGACCGACATTTCATTGTAATTTCGAAGCCAACACACTATTGCGATTTCGTTTGTTGGTACTGGTGCTTGAAAATGGGACCAGAAGCTGGTAAAAGTGAGGAAAATGCGAACCATTCAATATCACCATACATAGTTATAAAAAGTGGGTTTAGGATGACTTAACTGGAAACTGAACAGTCAACACAATGACTTGGACTCGGACTCGAGTCATAATACCATGACTCTGACTCGATCCTTTGTTCGCTGACTTAGACTCGGACTTGACTCGGTGGAATTGAAAATGACTCGACTTGACTCGAGTCAAAAATATAAGAGTGAGATTGACTTGTGACTCGGAGCCTTGTGACTTGGTTACATCCCTGGTTGTTGAAGTAGTGATCGGACTCATTATCTGTATCAAAGCCCTGTCGGGTGTTCGAGAGCCTTTTTACCTGATAATCTGGGCAGTGAAAACTTACTACAATACGGAACATGAGCTAAAGAGGAGATGACATAGAACAGGGGTCGCCAACTCAAAACAGGTCGCGGGCCACTTTTCTAATTTCGTAGCGGCCCCGGGCCGCATAAATTCAATATCGATATAAAGGGGGCAACTACGTTTTAAAACTCTACGTCAGTACAACGCTGTTCTACCTAACATATAGGCAATGGGTATAGTGACCACAAAAAAAGTAATATTTTATTAAATGAATAAAAATACAACATAGTATCACTGTCATCAATTTCATTTTATTTTAAACTGCGTGCTGTGCACGATACCTAGAAACGCTTTTTTGGACTAACGAGATACGTAACTAGCTGAAAGACCATCCCCACTTGAAGCTTAATTTTGTGGGAAAGCCCTAAGCCAGTGGTTCTCAAACCTTTTTTGATATGCCCCCCTATATGATACTGAAAAAATTCTCGCCCCCTTATCGTCATATCACAGAATGCATCCATAATGCTGGCTATCCGAACGGATAGTTTGATGATATGGAAGGTTATGAATGTTGACGAGAGAATTCTATAATATGAATTCCAGATTATACACAGAGCACTAGCTATAACTATGAATTCGCGAAAAATCGCGCAGAGCGCGAAAAATTTTTTAGTTGAACGCAGCTCCACGGCCCCTTCAGATGCTTTCACGACCCCATATGGGGGACGTACCCTCAGTTTTAGAACCACTTCCCTAAGCAGTTTTCTAGGCGTCTCGGTATTGGAAGTGTTTGGGCCATTGCACGTCAATTTCAGAATTTCAAAATGTTTTCTTAGCTTTCTTCCGAAATCTCAAATCATGTCGCGGGCCGCAAAATATGACCTGACGGGCCGCGTGTTGGTGACCCTTGACATAGAAGGATATGCAATGTTGAGTTATTTTCCAGTTATTCTCAACCTTGGAGTGTCACCCATACAAAAATAACAGTCATCTATAAGGTTTCGAATTTCCCTTCGGAATCTTTAATAGCAAATGACATTGAATGCCGATCTCTCTTTAGCCATCCGTCCATATTTCATCCGCATGTTTCGTAGATTACATGAAATGCCCATTTTTTTATCTTCGTCTCCAATCTTCATGCCAAAGTAAAGTTAATAAGTATAAAAAAAAACTTACTTATATCTATATTTTGTAGGCCTACTTAACTTGTTTCAAACTGATATATAGACCACAGCTATATCAAAATCAGCCAGCAGACAGATTACATTTGCGATATTGACATTATGATGAGATTATAGACCTACTCATTACATCCGCAATCAGTGCATTAGCAGAACAAAATGATAAGGAATTTGATATTGCTTGCTGTAGCCAATGCTGACTAACTGACACTGAGAAGATGATAGTTACAAACAAACAACTATTATAAATTGAATGGTGGATCAATGTGACGTCACAGTTAATAGGAATTTCAATAAACGAGCTTGAAAAACATGGTTCTTGGAGATTGAAAAGCTTAAAATGACATTTTTAAACGACAATCTAGGCAAATAAATGCCTGAAACATGTTTAACTAAGAAATATGATATATCAAACAATCGGCTCAACTAAATTTTTGTTATATGGTGTTATCAATTAATGGTCACATGAAATTAGTCGAACATCCAATTGTTAGCTGGACAGATCATATTTCACTACATATAAATGCCTCGGACATGATGTGAACATGTGACTCCACTGAAAGTTGGCCGTGGTTACTTACAAGTTCTAATTCGTCTGAAAGATGAATTTAGACGTCGTGAAACCCAAATATCCTATTGGTTTGTGAAGAAATTAGCCACAAACTCGTTCCGATTTCGTTGAATTTGCTGTCACGACAAAAGATATCGACTATCACCTGGGATTGCGGTATTTTATACTCCTGTATTTTGCCTGCTTGCTACTTTATTTTCCGGTTTTTGGTCAATGATACAGGTATGGAAGTTTTCAATTCGCAAATTATATAATCATCGATTCAAAGTGGCTATTTTAATGGAAGTGATTGATTTTCAGCAAATCAGAGTCAGATTTTTGTAATGCCTTCATTCAAACTCTATCATTGACCCTTCTCAAGATGTAAACGCATGAAAATAACATCACTATTCATTCAGGCATGCCTTGGAAACCATATTCGGTCATAGCAAAGTAATCAAAGGTAGACACTATATTTTTTTTAAAAAAAAGGTCGACATTCAGATGTCGGATGGTACGGCTTCTATTCATTGGAATTTAGCCTAGTTTGGTGAGTAGCATTTTTAGCAAGCTTGGCAATCCGATCCATATACAAGTGAAATTTAGATTAGAAAGTAATTTTTGTACAATTCTACTCCGCGCGCATAACACCGGTGAACACAATTTTTTTGACTTTGATCAGACAATTGATGCTGACTAACGTCTAGGGGCTGAATTAAAAAATGGCTTCCGTTGGTCTCTATCACGGCCAAGTATTTGAGTTAGGATTCCACCACATTGTCTCATAACCCACATAAAAGTACTACTTCTAATATTTTGTGTTCATTGTATAAAACGTTTCAAAAACGACAAACAGTCGAAAGTAAATCAATAGACTTTAAATCAGAGGTCTCAAACTCAAATGTGCTTGCGGGCCATTTTTCCAGTTTTGACGACGTCACGGGCCGCAGCATTTATAGGGGTATTCTATGTCTTTCGAAGTAGGCCTTATTTGGCGGGAATGAATTTTCCTATTGAAATTGAGCCGATCCAGCAGACTGACAGTAACACACATCGTCAAAATGTGATTTACGTTTGTATCAATTTAGGCCTGGCACGAAAAGAATCATCACATTTATATCTAATGAACAGAATTGTTGTTGTACTTGATATGTGTTACCTATAAGATATAGACACCATATGGGAGGACAAATGTATGCCATCATAAAAGCTATCAGGTTGTAATTTTCAGCTACTATGAATATTTTGAATCCAACAGACTGATAATAGAGACTGATCTGATATCAAAAGATTTTCAAGTTGAGCATTGTAATTACAATCCAGGATTCGTGTATACTTCTGATAAGTAGGCTATTAATCTCATGGCCAGATATTTTCAAATATAGGAGCAGAAAAAATAGATAAATTTAATATAAATATATTAATGAATGTGTCCAAGGGATAGAAATGTCGGAACGCCGAACGGCCCATTGCTGTTACATCGTTGGAGCGTACCGCTACGGTACTGGGTACCTTTAAGTGCCCTTAATTACATGGTTTAGCGACCAAAGATGTAACTAACAAATTGCCAATGGTTGCCATAACTATACTTGCTTAGTTGGCGAAATACGAAGCTGCGACCTTGTGATCTATTACTATTCCCCTGATACGCGATTAGTTTGTTGCGTCCATGGTTCTAACAAATGTAGGCCTACGGCATTCCGAGTCACTTCAAGTCCACTCGAGTCGTTTTGATTTTGCCATCGAGTTAGCCCGAGTCTGAGTAATTCTAAGAAAGGTCGCGTCCAAGTCCAGCTCACAAATTTCAGTCTAGAATCGTCTAAGGGTCCGGTTTTGTCATCATGAATTGGAAATTAGCGAAATAGTGAATGATCTACTCACTACTGCATGGTAGCGTTTGCAATTGATATGATAGTGAAGTTTGATGAATAGTTTAAGGCTTTCGGAGCAATTTAAGAGGGAATTTTCACTTTATAACCTGAAAAGACATATGTGACACTTATATTTTGTAAAATTAATAAAAATCTAAAATGTCGTCGCGGGCCGCACAAAATGCTCTGGCGGGCCGCATGCGGCCCGCGGGCCGCGTGTTTGAGACCTCTGGGTTAAGGTGACCGTCTTTGGCACTAAAAACTATGTCTTCTCAACGTTGCTTCGTTACCTTGTATCTTGTATTGAACTGTACCGGCTCGAGCGTAGTATCGGCTTTTTTGTTACCAGGACGACGGCTGGCAGATGGGCTNCCGTCAGACGGACTGGGACGAAAACGGNGGCAACGCNATCATGGGCGTGTTCCCGGAAAATTTCACGAAACGGGTTCCNTCGTAGGTAGATCGCGGCCGTCTCCGTGCGTCGNANCACGATTCNCTCTCCGAACAAAATCTTGCCAGTTAATTGGCCGGATCTCCGACTCGCGCCATAATATTCATTCGACGAATTACCTTGAATCTCTTTTTTAATAAAACTCATCGCCTTTTTTAACACGCCGCTGTCGATTGTCGGGTGCTCGCGGCCAACCGGGTCGGCGACGATTTTTTCTCGTTTTTGCGCGACTTCATATATCACATTCATAGTTTTAACTANATTACCTTGCGAGTTTCAACGANGGCTNGTGTTTTCGGTTNTTAGTAAACNAATATAGCGTCGCANTACCGCAGTTGTCAACATCATTTTAACTAACTCACGTGTACAATTGAATAGTATATTCATATTGNAATAAACCCGAATATTTCGGCTGANACTATTCAAGAGTAGGCTAATCGTCAGCAAGTATTATTAAAGAATTGGAAAGAACACTGTATATCAGCAATCGTATCACCAAATATGAAGTCATCGTCATGAAGTTTTGGNTAATCGANACNAAGAGATCGCTTTGGCTCAATGTACTATTTTTAGGTGATACTCGAATTCCTGTTATCACACACTAGGTTTCCGTGCTTTGATAAAGGTCGACTCCAAGGCCCACACATATTCGTGTTTATTTCAATGTGAATATATTATTCAATTGTATATTGAAGTTCTGAACCTTCNGGGAGCTCTTTAATTCACATGTGCTTTGATACAACATGGATAGGTGGTACGTGTGATTGTGCTTAACTGAGTAATGAATTCCTGACTCCGAATGAAATCTTCTTTCTGATAAATTCATAAAAGTACATAACCTGGCCTTGATTTTACCCTTTTGGTGCCGCAGCATCTGCAAAACTAGTGCTACGGAATAGGTCGCCTTATTGTGACGGCATTTCAAGCTGAAGGTCGCTGCTATTTCTCGGGCCGTTTGTTGCTAGTTGCTACTATATCATATTCGTGATTGTGAGTACATAGTTAAAATCTATTTTTCATCGAACGTATTTGTCGCCTTTTCATTTACAGTGCCACTGTTTCGGGATTATTTCTATGAAATTATTTTCGATAATGTAGTGTGATCGTTGTTTGATAGCATAGTGTTCTATAGTACGTGTTATGATTGTCATAAGCAATTGCTAGTCTGTGAGACCGAACCTGTTCGTTTTTTTTTCCTTGCCACGATTGGAGAATCTTATTACATGTGTATTGCAGGGATTCTTATCGATTTTTGAACATTATATTATAATATATATGTATATTATATTGGTCCACTGCTAAGGTGAGGTTCATAAATTTACGCCGTTTGGATACTTTGATTCGTGGTAATAAATTCACTGACTTGTCATGCAAAGCGGGAAATGTGGAATTGGAAATGGAAATTGGGAAAAGGGTCGTGGCTGATGTGCTTCAGGTCTCTTGGCGGAGGCCCACGGCCTGAGAAGGACAGTGAGAAGGCGTCGCTGAACAGCTAACCTCTAAACCTGCGAGCTGTAATCCAACTAGTCGACTAGGGGCGCGTTTCGAGGTCTGAGGTTACTCAATCGATGAGATATCGGAGAATTACGTTAATTGAAATAAGACGAAAATCCAGCGAATTTCTCAACAGACCAAAATCGCCTGGAGCTACGATTGAAATCACGTGATTCACGAGTGATTGCGTTTCTTGACGGACTACGACAATGCCTGCTTCATGCACGCCACGTCAAATTTGAATTGCAGCCAACAGATAGTCTAAGCGTTTTATCCCGATAAAGTCATTCGCGGACAACGAACATTAGCTGGATAATCGCTAATCACAGTATAAAAGATATGGATGAAATTCAGCAGATGAGAGTTCCCTCGCCGTTTTTGGGGAAGCCCTGTCACAGGACTGCGAGTCATGTCCTTAGGAGGTAGCCTAGATTCGGTGTTAGCCACTGCTAAATAAAATACCACTAATATACGTTATTACCGTGAACAGAGATAGGTATTATGACGCTTAGAGGAACGTGGTACGCGATAACGCAGCACATGCCAAAACCTGCTTGGATCAGATTTCCGAACCAGCAACGATTTTGTTGCTGCTGTTCCATTCGAACGGGAGCATCTCTCATAGGATGGTTCAATTTCGTAAGTACGGTGATTTCATAAGGGCAAAGCTTTGTGGCTATTGGAGTTTCACGCCGACAGGAGTGGTATTATTGATACACCTACATCATCATCGTAGATGGGGACAAATTATAGGCTTGCTTTTTACCCTTTAGGCGAGCTGATGCACCAGGGATACGTGCGACTAGATATCTCATATGGGACTTAGTCAATTATACATATGATATATACATTCAGTTTTACAAAACTGCGGCAAACCAAGTGATGTACAATGTACATGTATAGCCTAATTATGAATTGGCGTAGCCTATGCATAGATAGATATCCTTGGATATTCCTGGCTCTTGTTAGGCATCCCAACTAACTAGTACAAAAATACCTGTGTAATCTACTATTCTACCAACCCAGTCACTATACCAACGTTGGTAAATAGGCAAGTAGCTTATTTATTTTTCGTTGTCTTTTCATCGCAGATTATCAATTCTCTGTACATTGGAATGCTCCTCCTACTCATCACAAACCTTCGAAATCTTTCCGCGGATATTGAAGCGCCTCACAAATTGCAAGGGTGAGTGTTAATTGACTTGCTTCTAGGCATAACATTTCGCAGTTTACACCGTCACCTTTCCCGATATTTTAAAATATTCAGAACGATGCAAAAGATCTTAGATCATCCTAATGGCAGTCAAGGTAAGTTATGTTCTGAATTGATATGATGCAAGTAATGATTTTCCTGTTCTTGTTGTTGGTATGCTATAGACATAAACAGTACTACGAGTATACAACTTCCCAAGGACATTAACATGTCGGCGGTAGTTCCAGCTTCAACTCTTATACGACTCGAAGAGGCACGCAATAGTGGGTATTAATTTAAGTACTAGCCTTGTAGTACATTTAAATCTTCTTTTTGAAATCTGCAGTGATCGATTTCACTTTACCAATCATGTACAAGTCGATATGTGTCCCGGCAATTATCGTAATTTTCAGCATTTTATGGCTCATTACCGTGGAGGCTGTAAGTATGCAATGTAGGCCTACATATATCGTGCGTATATCCGCTCTTACATTTTAATGCCATTTCCAGAGTAAAATTATATACGTTCAACTTTTCGGCAAAGCCTTCATTTTATCAATTTTCATTCAACTCATCGCACAACTTGGATTTTTGATTTATATCGAAATTGAAGCGAGGAAGATGTTTGCTTCTCACGTCAATGTTGTGGTGTGGACTGTATTCGTCGTCTACGCGACAATGAACGTAAGCTGTTGAAATTCACAATTGTCGGCTCTTGCTAATCAAACTCGGCGGATTAACTAATTAATAATTAATTCAGATGTATTTTGTTCCAATCCTGAATGAATTCATCAGACGACGGATAAGAGAGTGTGACCAAGGAATGGAACAAGGGCTTTTGACATCAGAGATGTACCCTCGTGCTCGTGTTGCTGAGTAAGTTATTGATCGGAACTCGGAATAGAAACAGGCTGCGAACTTTTTACCGTACCATTGTAATATTAACGGGAACTTATTTATTTGCACCGAAGGGAATACATCCAAGACGCCTTCACCGTAGAACCAGATACCGATATGGTGCATTTTGAGGCATCTTTGGTCACAGCGCATAAACCGGATAACTACAATTCAATCCAGGTAATCATTACTTCAAAATCATCTAGACATTCTAGGAATTTGTTTCGATATATTAGTAAAAAACCGAGGAGAGCAATTATTCAAGTATCTTTCCTCATTAATAGCCAACGCCAGAGGTGGTAAACTTCTCGTCGTCTGTTCGATTGCGATCGACAGAATATTTCTAGTTATTCGCATGGAAGAAAAGTTGCGATGCACTTTTCATAATCGTACTGTAGTTCACCTTTCCACTTTTAGACGTGTGAGCGACAACTTGGAGATGAGTTTGTTTTGGACTTTGAAAACGAGAGTTCGAAGTGAATTGTCCACCCTATATTGTCGGAATCACTACTTTGAATCGATAGGAGTCGTGAACATAGATGAGTGCTAGCCTAAATGAAACATTTAGTGACTCACATGAAATGCACCGCGATATGGTTGCATTGACCCCAACGACCATAGCTATAACGTGAATAGTTCGAAATATTTTTCTTTTCAGTCCACAGAAACTTCCGAGAAATATGACGACGAACCGCCAATCTGAACCCGAATATTGAGATTGAAATTGTGATCAATCCATCTGCAACTCTTCGAACGCTTTTCCTTCTCTTTCGGAGTAATAGTGACAGTACGGTACACAGGAGTGATATGAGATCTGATTCACAACATCACGATGTCGATGGACGTGAATTGTCTCTATGGCATCTGATGTTGGATTAGTTTTCACTGTTCGAGTGTTCGTGCTTCTTCCAGTGCCAATCATTTTCTCCTTGTACATGAAATAAAATATAAGCTTGCTGCTCTCAACGCAACAACTTTTGAAATTTCATCAACAATGTTGAAATCACGGGGCATGGTTAGTTATTACGATCTACAGTCGCTGTGAGCTAGGCATTGTAAAGTCGCTATACATTGCCAACAATCACGTCAGCGTCGGTTCCGGTGCGTAGCAAGTGCTACGTATGCAGCGATATTGTTGTGCTTCGACTTCATCTAATCATCGATGGTACACAATTGCACATGCATTTGAGCTGCAGATGAAATCGGAAGAAATGGTGTTGAGCCAAGGTGTTGGAAGTGATACTGAAAACGAATTAACACCTCCCACTGCTCAGGAACTGCATTAGCAGCAACAGGTCATGGTTGATAGAACATACACTGCTAGTTGAATTTACCTCACCCATCAAATCCCATGCGAGTTATTGTGTAGCTTGCATCGTGGATAGATATGATCGAACTTCAATTGACTGCGTAGCTAATCCAGACAGGCTTCCAACAGATTGTAGAAATGACTGTGCTTAGCTTAGGAATTTTGGGTAATTTGTACACATTCGTTACGATGTATTGGGAGGTATATGAGCGTTTTATTCTACAGGACTCGCTATCGCCGCCGTTGTCACGATTGCGATGGCCAAAAGTAACGTTACCATAACCGAAGACGTAACGAGAAATTACGATAAAAGAGTACGGCCCGCAAAAGGATTTAGTGACAGAGTTAACGTAATTTTCAAATTATCTCTGAACCAGCTCTTAGATGTTGTGAGTATACTTGTAATATACATGAATTTTCGCTTATAAGACTTTGTGGCATTGGCATTATTGCGCATCAGCGTTCTTCAAAATAAGCCCTTTTATCGAATGGAACTAATTTGAAGTTTTTTCAATGCTCACATGCAGCCCACACAGACCTTCGGCTATCGCAACTTTTAGTCGTTTGCTTAGGCTCTGGCGGGGCTCCGCTAGTCAGATGATCGTTTAGTTCGAAAGTTAATTTATTTTCATAATCTAGTCTTGCCCAACTCAACCGAGAGATACAAGACTCGTCAAGGGTACACAATACACATAATACCATATTAACTAGCTATAGCTATATGTTCACTGGTAACAGGTCATGCGAAATGTTGATTTCGATCGGTTGATGTTCCTATTCTTTTACGCAACCACGTCGTTAGTGAACAAGAACATGAATCAATTATTATCGCTCGGTAGTCGGTACTATACTTCGTATATAACAATTCTGCCATTAACCGCTGTGGTAGGAGTGTGGATTGAGTGACGTCCAATTCATCGATATGGAAGTCCCGGCCCGTGTATTTTCATTTTCAATGTCAATTAGTGAATCTGGCTTTTTATGTGGCATGTATATCCTCACTGTTGTGGTTAGTCTTTTATTATCATTCACTCACGTAAATTACAGAGTGAAGTTTCGCAGAAAATTCAGACAAAGTTGTGGCTTTATCATCGATGGGTCGATCTGCGACTGTCTTGGAATCCTTCGCATTACGGCGGCATCCAATACGTTCATCTTCCAGCTGAAAGGCTTTGGCTGCCTCTTTTCGTGCTATACAACAAGTAAAATTAGCAGGATGAGCAATGCGCATGCGCAGATATGCTTTATTGATTATATTGCTTGAGTGGGTTTCTTTAATCCGAAAACTCATAGGAATATTAATGCTTGACGTATATCATGGGTATATTGTTAGCGTGCCACACTTGGACAATTAAAGAGGTAGGCCTATACTCTGGTTACGTTATAGCTCATTTTCCTTATCCCTCTCAAAAGTTGCTGACGACTGCTTTTTCTTCAGTGCTGATGGAGACTTCGCAGTGTCGGATCTCACCAAAGCGAAAGTCCATTTTAATGGCACAGTCGAATGGAAACCTCCGGTCATATTCAGCAGCTTTTGTGCTGAGACTGCCAAGGCACACAGGCCTATCCCC
>ATSW01002468.1:0-15786 GCA_000444245.1 Botryllus schlosseri | reverse complement strand
ACTCAGCAGCCTACCGTTGTAGACGGCCCATTGTCTGCTCATTTGAATTATAAACGGCCAAATGAAACAAATAGGTTGGCATGGTGTTATGCGCAACGTACCGCAACATCCTATAACTGAAGCAAGTCTGCGTGGGCAATGGGCATTGGTTTTTATATCAACAAGCGCATCATGAAAAACTGTGATGTAGGCAAAATTGTCAGAATGAACCAACACGTGTGTCACCAGCCGCGTACTGTACACACAACTTCAGTGTGACCAGCCAACAACTGCTACTGTTGAACGCTCTTTCTCCATACTTGACAAGCTATTCAGTAAAGAAAGACACTTTCTACCTGAAAATGTAGGAAAGTATCTTTCGTTGAACGAAATGGGTGATGTAACTACTGGTATTCCTTATAGGTCCACATTTAGTTAAAATAAAGTTTTTTCATGTAAAAATTTATCAGCTTTCAAGTCAAAAAAGTTGGCTCAGGCCTAACTACTTCTTAATGTCAGACAGTTCCAACCAGAAAGTAGTACAAGTCAAGGATTTTGTGGGAAAACACCTAATTTACAAATATGAGGTCAAAATTTGGTCAAAATTTTGATTTTTTTTAGGTCAAAATTTTTCCGGTTTGTAGGTCAAAATAATCGGCCTACTGATAACATTTCGCTGCGTAGGCTCTTCACGAAAATCGTGTGCCTGTCGTAGAATGCTGTTGATCGGCAGACATTGGAAATGACGATCTATAGTTACAAAAATGCAAATAGGTAGACGGCCGACACTATAATTTCACGGAGCAATTGTTACTTGTCTTGTCCGTGCACCAGGTAGTAATCCTCCACAAAATAAATGCTCTACATAAAATTATACTTTCCATACCAGTAGCCTACTATATGTGAGAAGACGCAAAAGTATAATTTGGAGGTTCCGATGTTGTCGAACTTGTGTTTTGTGTCTACTTCTAGGAAGTATATTACCACACAAGTCCTTGGAACGGCAATATGCCCGCCGACAAAAACTCCTTAGAATGAGCCAATACTTTTACATATTTGATGTCCTGAACAACAACATGATGATGTCAATATGACAATATGATATGTCGGCTCAACTATGGACTATGGCCCTTGACAGACATTCACCTATGAAGATAAGGTAAGACTTCACCGCCTTTTAAAAAGGGAAAACAGAAGCCTCGTAATAACGGTGGAAATGATATTTTCAGTATTCAGTATATTCAACAGCTTGATATGCTATCATCGTTATCGAAACTACTAGTCAAGTCAGAGATTGCATCATTACAGTTCCAGGTGATGTGCTGATGAACAGCAATCGTCTATTGGTAATGCCGTCTATAGGGAATTATCTTTAAGAATATATCCTTGCTGGAAAACGTAGTCTATAATTGAGTCTGTAATTATTTCACTCCGATTTTCTATTGATTTCGGCATAGGAATTCATGCTGAATAATCCCACGGTACGAATTGGTTTCATAAATGGATTTTCTCAGTATATACATCATCCCATCACTGACACGCTATGCATAGTCTTTGCCATCTTACACCCGACGACATGGAGGACGGTAGTGGAGCATTGACTGATAACCCGACCTACAGGTGAGGGGAATATAATTCTTTGTAATGGGGATTGATAGTTAGTATACACTATTGTAAGGATTAGTTTCAATGACTCCGCGTTAAAGCATTTGTTTGATGCAGCGTAAGTCGTCCAGGGTTGATTGTTATCGGTGTGGTGGGACTCGTCATATTTGTGCTATCGAACTACCAACATTGCTTCACAAGAATGAAAGAAAATTATTCTTGGATCAAAGACAGTGCGCTAAGAGCAGATTTCACGAAGAAATCAAACGATGAGCAACAGGTATCCTAATTAAACAGTGGGGCTAGCGTGGGGACACAGTTGTAATGATTGCATCCAGGGCTGTGGAGTCGGAGTCGGAGTCGGAGTTTGGCTAATTTTCGCTTGATGGAGTCGGACTCGGAGTAGTGAAAACTGTAGTGGCTGGAGTCGGAGTCGGAGTCGGAGTCGTGGAAAAAATACTGACTGGAGTCGGAGTCGGAGTTTTTGAAAATGACCCTGACTTCGACTCCGACTCCGACTCCAACTTCTTTATCATGAAAGGTATCTTTAAATTACTAATAATAACTATAATAGGATTTTCATTTACCATCAATCACTGTTATTAGTAACGATACAGATCAGGGCCCGCGAGAAGGTTTTTTGTGGCCTGCGGTATAATTCTCGAAATTAGATATAACATCAGGTAAAATTGCAAGGCCAACCAAATTTTGATCAACCTGACCGCGAAATTTGACGATGACTAAAACATCAGTTTCGATGCATTGGCGTAACCACGGGCGAGCCACATTCATCGCAGATCTTCGTATATGACCAATATGACCATAAAGTAGAATATTCCGTAGCAGATTTATTTGACTTGAAATTTTTCTTAGCACTTCACATGATTTATCGTCACATTTCTTGCATTTAGTATTATAACCCCTCCTGGAAATTATAAATACGCGTAATTTACAGAATGGAGTCCAAGTATACTCGAAATTAGGAGATAACGTGTCGTCCAACATGCTGCTTCGCTTGTGCGCTTGAAGCGAGATCGTCGGCGATTAAACATTTGCACAAAATGACTGAGGCATATTCTCTGAAACCGTCCATATCGCTATGTCTAAAACCCCAAATAAACCTGTCCTTGCCAAATGAGCCCATTGCTATACAGAGGCGACCCCCAATATATGCAAGTAATATATTTATTGGTCGAATTTATTTATTACCTTGGAAAATATTTCGTGCTTAGCGCGACCAGGACATGACTGCACAATGTACATGCACACTGTACAGTTGCACACGGAGTTTTCATGACATAATTGTTATCAATTTTAAAGCGTAGTCATATAAGTCTTGTTTTCAATGTTACCTAATTCGGTTCGTTCCTATCGGAGGACTAAAAAATGGTCTTCAACATTCAAGTTGCCCGCGCCATGGTTCGCAAATCACATGTTTCCCTCTGGTCGAAAAGGCTGGCCACCCCTGACATAGATAGAATTGGATATTATTTGCAAATTACGATTCAGTTGAGGAAGAAAGAAGCAATATGCATCTTCGCGATGCAGTCACACTCACAAATTGATGCAATTTTCGGAATTATACCATGATATTGTAACTGAGCAAATATATCGTCTGGTTGTAAAATTGATGTAAATATAACCAAACGCTCCTTCCCACTTGATCAAATTAAAATATTTGCAGTGAAGCTTTGTTGCTTGGGCCGAACAAATGATTAAGAAAGACTTCAAGTCCTAGTCCTTGATTACTTGACTAAGTGCATGTAGACTAGACATATGCTATTTGACTACTTCCTAAATGTCATTTATGACCAATGTCTATTAGTAGTGAGAGTGTGTGCGCTTGTAATCAGTACAGTGTGTAATGAGAAAATTGGTAAGACGCATCTCTGTAATAGTTGCTGACTCATACATAAGAGCAACACTTCGATTGTTTTATCTACATTTCAATGATACAGGATGGGCTATAAGTCGTGTTTGAATGATATATACATATTAGGTTATTAGAAAGTCCATGTTATAAAAACTGATATAATGAGAAAAAAGGAAGGATATTTAGAATAAAGGCAATCTTTCATGCATGGTGAATAATTCGAGCTGTGCCACAATGAAACAATTTTGCATGCCATTGTTAATCATATGTTTGCATATGTTTAATGGTTATATGATAGTCATTTAACCGTCACTATGGCATACAATTTTCAAAGTAAATTGGAAATACTGTTGGAATCGGGGCTGGAGTCGGAGTCGGAGTCGGAGTCGGTACATTTAAAGACTCAGGCGTCGGAGTCGGAGCCGGAGTCGGAGTTGGTACATTTAAAGACTCAGGAGTCGGAGTCAGTCGATTTAAAATGTGTGGAGTCGGAGTTGTAGTCGGTAGTAAAATTTACCGACTTCGCAGCCCTGATTGCATCAATACTTACAACGCGATGATTTTTCTAGTTACAATATATTAAGCACGCTCTATCGGCGCATAAACGCCTTTTTGCAACCACTGTGAGGCGAACGAAGACGGCAACTCTGTCTTGATTATTGCAGAGTGAAATAATATCCCATCTAAATTTGATAACTTATTGACTGACACCAATATTTTACAACATGTGATCAATTGTGCAGTTGCATTAAAACACCGCATATAATTCACAACAATAAATTTCATATTGTGAATATCGTATAGACCTTTACAAAATTAATCAACTAGACTAGATTGTGTTGGTTGTTTGGAAGTTGGGATTGTGAGATCATCGGGATTCACTGCGTCACAATGTCATTTTCAAAATGTTTTCTCATCTCCGAAAAAGATTTTAATCCTGGATGCGGCAATGGTTGTTTGCAAACCTGTATTGCAGTATATCATTTTATTTTCATATATTTTAGTCTGCAGTACATTTTCTAGAGGTAGGAATCGATTATACTTTCTTCTAAAATCTTACGCTTCCCTCCTGGGACATCAGTGACTGTAATTGAATAGAAATTTACGGTGGTACCTCTACTTCTACTTGAGTAGCAAGGTCGACTACTTTGGCCAACATTGCGAATGCAAAAAGTAACCTATTTACTTCCATGCCTGTTTTTGCAAGTGATTCGGAAGAATTCTTCAGTTCCTAGAAATAGTGTAGCTCATGTATAACATCTATTTCAGGAGTTCGCCAGAAGAAGTCTCGCATGAGTCAGGAATGAAAGAATTTGAAATGATATTACTATGAGTACAAATGTGCTTAAATGTCCTGTAAAAGTAAAATGACTTCCATGAACTAAGACAACGTTTACTCAGCTAGGGATGGCAGGAATCTCGGAAAGCTTCTGGCTCATGTGAGTAGTCAGTACTAACATTTATCAAACGTCGGATGGGATCAGTGAACACGAACGTCACGTGACACACTTTGCTAAGTCCACACTTAGCCTACAAGAATGTCTAGAGTACTTGATGAATCAAGCAATTATATAAAATCGTAATAGCAGTGACATTATCCTGCGGTCCTCAACCTTTTCCAGCCTGTGGATCGGTCTTCTTTCAAAAATTATATTATACCAGGATTTAATTGTGACAAAAGTTTGCAACCCAAAACAAAGAATTGGTATTTATTTTATCAGAAAATTCGCTGTTGTCTTTTTAATGAAATATACCCAAATATATTCGGCAGACACCGGATATGGGTATTGGGTAATCATTAACAACTAGCATGGAATTCGGAAGGACTTTGCATACCAACAGTCGCGTCACCAAATATGACATCACGTGCATGAAAAGTTGAATAATGTACTATTTTAGATTATACATGACTTCCTTCCGTTCCGTTGGCACTAACTGAGTAAGCGGAATTTTGATAAAAATCATATTTGGTGGTACGACTGTTGATATAAAAAGTTCTTGTGTCGCCCAACAGTATTCGGGTTTTATATTATTCAATGTGAACATTGCTATAAAAGTCAGGTATTTTCCAAAAATGTTGATATAGGGTATAACCTTGTCGAGGTTCGCATACAGAACGCGATCGTGAACCAACTGTTCGCACCATTCCTACTAGCAGCCAATGAACTGACGTCCCATAATTCGAACGCAAATTACGGGAACCCCTATAACCATCACCTCATCTTTCTATAAGCAATTCATCTCATCATTAATCTTATTGAGTGTTTGATGTTCCATGATACACATGCATCGGTAATGTTTTCTTACACCAATGCATATTTGCGTAAGCCTCGTCTTTGTGGCAGCCATGTAGATTGTAGAGCTGTACCCTGTATATACTGATCGTCACAGCGATGAGGCATGTTAGCATACGGTCGGATTAACACACTCGGCAATTGCTCGTTCATGCGACAGTTGCGAATATTAAAGTAGAATGCCGAAGATTGTCTACTTTTCAGATGTGAATTGTTCTTGCAAAAGTGGTGTATCTTGACGGATATCTGAAGTATAGCCTACTCATGCCAGAACTTTGAAGGCATCTGGTAGGCTATAAGGTTTTTCAGGTCTGCTTTATATAGTGGAATCTTAAGGGGATTTTATCCACTTTAGAACCAAGATTTAATTAAATAGCAAGATATAATAAAAAGAAATACCAATTCTCCTTTAGCTGTGACTAACAGAACAATTAAATATATATCGATTGCTGCTTACTGGGCTTTGTATATAGCTAAATACCATATTGCATTTGTATGACTATAAATTATTTCATGAGAGTTATAACCTACCATTGTAACTAGACCTGTGCTAAAAAAGTTGTTGAGTAGCCCTGGCATAGTGGATTAGTTCTGATTCAACAATGTTTGAGTTTCAATCAGTGTCAACTTAGCAATGCTGGGTTCGGTATATGCTGAAGCACTTGTAAGACAACGCAGCTGTCAGTATACGAATACAGGTACATAAAAAGGAGTCAGTATATAAATACAGGTGAGGTCGGCAGGACATCGGTGGGATAATTTCCTGAGACTTAAAGATATCAATCCTAGCCTCCTAAAATCACGTTCTCAATCTGAAGTTGGTAGATCTGTTGGTAACGGGAGGATGCCAGGAATTCATAACGCGATAACGGATCGAAATTCGGAAACTTTACGAAACTGTATATTTGAAGAGACTATAATCGAGTTACAGAACTACAATACACAATTAAATATAAATATTTTTTTAAAACGAATATTTCCGACCGATATTCGTCAGGCGTCATCAACTACCAGTACAGAACTGTGTAGGCCTATATCAACAGCCGTACCAACAAATATTCTGACGAGAGTCAGCCGAAAATATTCGGGTATACTTTAATGATTATATTATTAAAACTTTATATTGTACTCGGCAGTGTCGATTATATTCCCTCATCAAACACTGCAAGTATGTGCTCTTGAATTCACATCAGACATCTCTTAAATGAGCGTCTAAAATGACTGCTACTACTTGCGCTTTATTGCTTTTCTTCGTCGCGACATCACGCGGGGATATTGAGTTTATCAGAAATCTTGGTAACGTTGTTGGCACTCTGCAAAGCGGCGAGCAGATTAAGTACGATACGATTGGGACTGTGATACACGAATACAATACCGAGGAGGCATACGATAATCCCAGAGTTGAAACAACATCTNGGTTTGTCATCGGTTCAACCCTTGAAAAGGCGCACGCTTTTTTCAGCGTACCTTACGCGGCTCCACCAATAGCAGACTTGAGGTAGGTAATTGGTTATTGATATCTCACTACAAACGTACCTCTTTATATTTCGTAATAGATTTCGGGACACCGAACCTTTCGCGAGGAGTTCGGAAGAGATAAACGCGACAGTTCCCGATTATGTTGCTTGTCGTCAGAGGCCAGCTGATGAATGTTACGCTGGATATTGCATGGCCAATGTCAGTGCAGTCTCATAACTCACTCAATGCAGGCTGATTGAAAGTTTNACTTCTGCCAACAAAATATACTATATGTTATGAATTATAATGAAGGGGGTTGCACTAGATGTTACACCGCATATCGATCGAGTAATCGGCGTATATACATATACATTATACAGTGTAACTTTGTAAATGTAGAGTGTGTACTGTGTATTTCAGTAGATGGAAACCTATGAACTATTATGTAATCTCGATCTTCGGTAAATTACAACAAAAATTTGTATCTAAATGTAGCAATATGATGTCGCCGTTCTTGTTACAGGAGAATCATTACAATACATTAAAATCAACGTGGCTACAGTCTAGTTTCCAGGCCTTACATAATTACATGGCAAGCCGTCCCAGATATATCAAAATCTAGAAATTATACCACCATTAGAAGCACGACTATATTTTACTTTCAAGCAAAATGAAGACTGCCTGGTTTTGAACGTGTTCGTTCCTCGACGCGTTGATCTCGACAATTCGGCAGCCAATGCTCTACCGGTGCTCCTATGGATACACGGTGGCGCTTTCGCCTCCGGATCCGGCACGACCCCAAAGTACGACGGTAGACATCTCAGCAACGCAACCGAATCCATCGTAGTATCAATCAATTACCGTCTGGGTAAGAATTATTTTACGCGAACGGGAACCGGATAGTCAAAGTAGTCATCGTTGATACACTAGCAGATCTAAAAGTCACGTAGTCAATTTTTACTACTAAATTACAAGCAGAAGTAACAATTTCCAAANCATGTCGAAACTACCTCAAGTGGAAGTATACAATGCAAGTCTGAAATGTACTCAATAAAGCATAGTTTAAAAAAGTAAATTTGGTAGAAGGGTCACCTAGTTGTAGCAGTAAATCCGAGGTGGGCACTGGGCACTTTTGAAATTGCAGAGAGCGTATTTGCGACTAAAGCAAAATTACAATACAGATTTGCAATTTTCTAAAATACATTTGGCTACCATGGTACAGACGTCATTTTTTCTGATTGGTATAGCAATTTGACTAATACAGATGATGCAAACATACCTAAAACTACCTTCTGCCGTAACAAATCCAACATCTACAAAGTATGTACTTTTGCCTATTGCTAAGTAGAAGTGGATGTGGTTCAAAGGCATAGCCACTCGGGTAAGTAAGTAAGTAGTAGGGATGGTGTGAACCTCTGAAAGGTTCAGGTTCGAGTGAACGCGAACCATTTTCAAAGGTTATGTGAGAAGGCGAACGTGAATCTCATGATGTCACATGACGTCATATTGCTAATTCCAGTTATACATTTAAGTGAAGTGATATATATTAATGTACACGATACCTATAGCGACGACTCGTAATCTCACATAATGTCACATAGCTGAAGTACATATACTGACTTTTTGAACGTCGCCAAATGTATCAACTGTAGCAATCAAACGATATAATAATCCCATAAAATCAATATCTTCCGACGTTTTGCCAACAAGTTCGACAAGGACTTGCAAGGGAATATCAGATTACGCCTTAACGGTCTAGGCCAGACAGGTCAATGTATTCGGCGTCTCAGTGTTGCTACGTTGATATTGAGCAGAGTGCAAAACGGGTTTTACCCCATTAGAAGTTATACAGCAGTAGCCAACACCCCAATCGCACGTATTTGGTTTTTATGATACAATAAACGTATGAAATCGAGATGGACCCCGTACGCTTGCTAGATTTTTCACATCAGACAACGATATCAATTTCAATGATTGGTTGAATAAGCATCATTCGCTGACTACCTACGTGTAGCGTGTTTCGCTCTTGATGTTGTGTGATTGCGGATCAAGCTCACAGCCGAGAGTCACTAAGTATTTACAAACAGAAAGCTGGTTATTTCGAGCACACTTTTGTGATAAATCAGGTAAATTTTTTGAGATTGTCAAGGTGCATGATCGTTTAGTGTTGATTTTTATGCTGCCAGCGCCTTGCATAGAGTGGCCCGCAATTTAAATGCAATAAATTTCAACCAAAGATGCTATAATAACGTTAAAATTGCAATGTATGAAAAAGGTTCACAGTGCAGAACCTACGAAGGTTCGATTGTGAACGCGAGCCTCTAAATTTCCGAGGTTCACACACAGAACGCGAACGTGACCCTCACGATCACACAATCCCTAGTAAATAATGGAAATAGGCAATGTTTACTTGAACAGTCTAAAAAAGTAGAAGCACTTCGTTACTATACAGATCATTCAGATCTTTTGTAAGCCTCTGTCGATGCTTGTTCTCTCATTCTGTTATTTATTGCATGATAAATTTGTGTGGTTTTCAAATGCATGCGATGGTGTGACGCAAAAGGCTTGAATGTGTATAGCGTCACTATTTCTTCTTCTTTCGCTTTTAACAATAATAATAATAAACTTAGTTACCGGCCAGCTCTGGACGGAACCTACTATACATTACCATTATATTGATATTTTACTACTATAGGGGCGTATGGATTTTTGGTGTACAATAAAGGAAGCGATACCTTGAATGGAAATCAAGGCCTGAAAGATCAACAAATGGCAATGCGATGGGTGCAAGACAATATAGCGAATTTTGGCGGCGACAGAGATAAAGTAGAATAAAACAATATAGCACCAAATCATATGAAAAAATTATTGTACTATATAGGTAACCATATTTGGAGAGAGTGCGGGCGCGCAGTCAGTCATGTGGCACATGCTGTCGCCGATCAGCAAACCATTGTTCAAAAGGGCTATTTTACAAAGCAACGCGCCGATATTTCCGCATCAAACGCCAGACGAGGCCATGAACGTCACAAACAGATTGCTGACTTGGTTGGGATGCAGTGACGAAGAAACAGAGCTGGAATGTTTATTGTAAGGAAACGCGCAACCCGATAATATCACTATATCAGTGAAATGGTGCATTCAGAAACGCGAACCAAGCGAGGCTGGATCGGTATACCGCGATCATGGCGTTATCTGTGCTAGAGGGAGATGCTTGGAGTGGCGTGGAGCCCTTCCGGCCAATCGTAGATGGCGTTGAATTCACCGATCAGCCGTTGACTCTGTTTCAAGCCGGAAAGTGGAATACTGAGAAGGATTACATTATCGGAGCGAATACGCAAGAAGTCGAAATCCTGCAGTATTACGTTCCGACTGGTAACCTTCCGAAATCCATTTTCCAGGTATGTGAAGATACCACAATCATCATTTATTACATTGATACGCAAAAATGTAGCCACGCTCCTAAGGCTGACTTGATAGCTAAGACAGACTTGACGACTAACCAGTGCCATCAGCGCAGTGTATTGCTATGAATATATTTCCTATGTAATGTTCGGCTTTGCTATTTTTTGTTTTGGCTTTATCGACAAAAATATATTATTTCATTGGTCTGTCTCATTTGGAATGATGTACCGGAAGTATTGGACAATATATTTATTATATTCCTGATCTTTTGTTCTCATTCACGAGCTATCGGACACTAACCTCATGGTGGTTGATAATCACGGACGTAGCCATATTGAACGTTTAAGTGGGGAGGTAGAATAGATTCGGAATGAGTGATATTTTTCCGACGATAGCGTCACGTCGATGGCGCATCATGATGTAAAAAGCACATACGAATCTACAATTAACATTAAACACGTTGAACATTTTAAGGAGGAATAGGCTATTTCGCAGTCCCGAACCCCGCTCCCAGAGTTAAGAGAATTTTTCTAAAGGCATGCAGTAAAAGTACCCACATCGCATCACATACTGAACAAACAAGGTATATAGACCTGACGTTAACCCGGATATTATTGTTTCTTCTGTAGTTAACAAACCGATTGTTCCTTGGAGAAACCGCAGGACCCTTAGCGGCGGAATATTACGAAAATCTTGTCGGTCCCGACGGAGACGACTACAGTAAAGTACTTGGCGTTGAGGCAGGCGATGGATTCTTTATCTGCTCCAGCAGAGCCATGTCGAGGTTGGAGGCTACAAACTATTTGTATACCTGATGCTGTTTTTCGTAATATCTTATTTTGCTGTATCCATCAGGTTCGCCTTCCAAACCGCAGACAATCCAGAGAACTTGTATTTTTACATGTTTGATGTCGCGCCGGATGGAAAGTACTGCCATGAGGTCTATCCCAAAAATGAGACTTGCGGTTATGTCTACCATTCCGCTGAATTGCAGTATGTATTTCGAACGGGACCGGATTATGGGTATGCAGATACTGTGCTTAGTGTGTACCCTAATTGTAAACGTGAAAGTCTATCACACACATCACGTCACTACTCTCGCGGAGACGAAAATAATACGACACGATGCCCGTGCTGTTAGCAGAAAACTACTCTATTGTGAACTGCTGAGAGCAAAAAGTTGAAAGGTATCATAGATAGAACTTCAATAAACTCTTATGTAGTGTATTTATTCGTCTATCTTTGACATATTTTCATCTATTATCTAATTATCATGTCAATTCTGCATAAATGACGATATGGTTTTCAGATCAGCTTCAACTCATGACTAGGGCAACTACATGTAAATAGATCACTTGATTATTTCTCTGTCGTTTAAATTTGAGGTGGTTTCCCATTCGAGACCGCCGAAAATTACAATTTCACTATGACACCTTGTCCAGGCTATTAATTTCGGTAAAGTCGTAAACATTGAGTTTTGCTGCAATGCCTTGGGTGAAGTTTGCAAACCTGGAAGCTTTGGGTGTGGTATTTGGCTTGTTTGGGGGAAGGGGATGGGTTATCACTATGCTGTTTGAATTTTGGGGCCAAACTATTTCCGCATTGCGTTATTTTCTTGCTCCGTCTCGCCAGACCGTCCGTGAAATGAGAAAGTACGAAACGTGGCAGTTCTGTAGGAGCTGACAGCGGAATGCTGTCATGTAGGTTTTAAACCTAGAAAACATACAAGTGCATGCATCATCGATTGAATAGCAAAGAAAGAAACGGAAAAATCATGCACTTTCCTTTTAAGTATCTAATACGTAATACCCAATTAATTTAAAAACAATTATAAATGCAACTGTTTACTGCAACTTTTGTTAAAATTTAGTGCAGCACTCGCGATTTTCGTGAAACAAAAACTTGCCATAATCAATCCAAATCACAGGTTTGTGTTGCGAATGATTTTCCGTGCGCATGAATGTTTCTCAGTAAACTTGCTACAAATCTAGTCTACGTGTGGTATCGCTAAGGTTGCATTTAAAATGAATGGTGCTTTAAAACATTTTTACGACATATTTTAAACAGTATTTTAAAATATTGACAGTTTAAAAAGAACAAATTAGTGTTTTTCTTCAAAAGTTGTATAATTATGCCATAGTTGTGCGAATACTTTCGAATAAGCCTGCAGTATGAGCCTACGGACGATTTTCATCCGATAGCCTATAGTAGACGCACGCGACATGGAATGGTTGGACTTGGAACCCTCGAAATCGTTTTCGGTTTACAAGTTATAGCATGTAGTTTTACATCATAGGTACGGAATGGATGTTCTGATTCTGGCGATGATGACCGCCGACCGTAAAAATGCTGCATTACAATGTCGACCTAGTCAAACATATTTTGGTCCGTTCAAGACAGGGGTCGGAAGTCTTTTTCGCAAAGCATCCATATTTACCCAAATTTCAATTTTTAACGTCATCCCTTGAGCCGTCACAAATAAAGATTCGTGACGTCATGGCTAATAATTTTTTTTAATCATCTTTTATAGGGCCATGTTTTTTAAAATCGTTTGTTTTATATTGATTTTTGTTTTAAATGCAACCATAGATATAGCTGTAGAACACCACATCGAAGTAATTTATTCCAGGTACATATTCACAGAAGAGGAGAACAAAGTCATTGATCAACTCAGCAAATACTGGGGAAATTTCGCCAGGAACGGCGACCCAAACGACAACACTGGCGGACCTGAATATCCGGATTTCACTGACTGGCCTCCGTACCTGCGTTCGAACTCGGCAAGCTCTTGGCCGAACGTCCGCATACAGCCGTCGTCGTTTATCGAAGAGATGTATAAAGAGGACGTTTGCGACTTTTGGGATAGTCTCAACTTTTACGTACAAATGCCCGAGGCCGAGGAAACAACGACATCTCGCGTTCAAGAGACCACGTCGTCGTCAGAGTCTCATTCATTCAATTTACAAGTGCTCGCCTGTGGGATTGCTGTGCACCAATTAATTCGATCAACCCTATTCCATAATCGGACGTGACATGACCAACTCGGCGTAGCGATAAAGTGTAAACCAGTCTACTTGAAGCAGAACAGTGATTGATGACATCGTTGACATGAATCTGAAGGTGTTTACAAAAAAGTAATCTTGCAGGCAACATCTCGGATAGTGGCACCAAGCGAAAACGACAACTTGGAATGTAATTCATGCATGGACGCTTTATCATCTTAAAAACCAATTTTATTTAACGTTAATCCTGATTTCAATGCATCTTACTGCAGTATAATGCCTCGCAATGTACAAAATATGGGATGTGTGACATGCATGTGATGCATTGAGAAGATATAGTCGCGCAGGAAATTAATAGCGTAGCCGTAGAGCCACCCGCGAGACATTGTTGCAAACACGAGGCATAGACGTAGGATCATAGACAAGATTATAGGCAACAGCCATAGACCTACCGTTGACAGTAGGGCTGCTTCATTGCTGCACGCATGTCAAACTACCGTCGCCTCATTAGTAGTACTACGTAAGTAGCACTTCCCTACGAAGTCACTCGCCGATAGTCGCATACCCGCAGGCAGATTTAGTTATAATTCCAGTGATGCACGCTTAGTATAACCGGTATGCTGCAACAGTCCAGGCCTCATGAAATCGCACGCTAAACAAGCGTTTGCGATATGTTTCACGGTTTCAATATTGAGCTATTATAGTATCGGCTATTATTATCCCATATGGAACAAGGAGCAAGGCCAGGAGAGGATCGCAAACAGCGAAGCAGAAAATGAAACGGAGGCAAACGTGTTCAGCGCAAACATAACTCGAATACAGGAAACTCATAACGTAAGATTTGACAAATCAATCATTTTAGTCAGCTTACGTTACGATACAAAATGTACTCCCCGCCATAAAAATTACAAATTGCGAGTCGGCCTACGAATGTGTTTTGTTCTGATGGTAAATGTTGATATTGCAGAGCGATTTGCGTTCACTACTTTATAGCATTAATTCCTCTTGAGTAGCATCAGGGAATAATGACGATGCATTTTGAAATCGCGTTGCACGGTATTCAATGCACCTGGCCGTTCTAATGCCTCTAGCACAGTGTTTCTCAACCGCCTTAGAATTTTATATCTCAATTCCTGAATGCAAGAAGTTGGGCACTTTTTAAAAAACTTTATTGAATTCCTACAGTACAATTAAGCGACACTTGACAGTATGATAGAAGGCGGAGGCTATAGTAAATAGCAAACTTACATTTCTCTCAAAGGATACCGAACAATCACAATCAAGATAGTCGTAATTAACAGGACTTCGCTAGCTTCACCATGCAGAAACTCCGATATAACCACTCATGAATATCTAGCATTAAAAGTACACCATTGAACGAAGTTTCCAATATTACATTCAAGTTGCATGATTTTTCGCTATTAAATTATGGCGAACTTTGGTTTTTGAAAGTTCACCGGTCCGCAACGTACGTTCTGAAGTTTTGCCAGTCCGCGAGATCAAAAAGGTTGAGAACCAGTGCTCTAGCAGCTGCTGCTGTTTACCAAATGCGGCATACGGTATCACAGATATTCCCGAAGTAATCTGTCTGACGTAAGTAACAATGTCTATACCGGTGTTTCCTAACCTTTACCACCCTGGTCAACGCTTACGCTAATCCACAAGTCTTCGTGGACCCCAGATTTTCGCTGAGTCAATGAAGCAAAATTCAACCAAGAAACACATCTAATTAGTAAACTACACATCTAGTACATTACTATAGAATACTGTTGCACGAAATGAACTGTGCATCAACAAGGTGTTAAAAGAACAAAATGAAAACATTATAATGAATATATATTGCACATCAATGTGACTTCTACTGATACCAGTTCAGAAATGCGAGGCTATACCCTGAAAAGTGTCATCGTATCGTTCGGTCGAATCGCAACAGCGTAATACCAATTGCCTATTTCAAATGAGCTTATAACTATTGGAGACGGAATTGGCATTTCAGAAGGATGTGGTCTCGATTTCGAACCACAACTTCCCCTACAAACGCCACTGCATACGAATACAATACCACAGCACCAGCAGTCACAATTCGACTACTTATCGGGCCTAATTGCCTACACAGCCAATCAGACATGGGGTGATTACTTCATGAATGTAATCGATTGCGATTACGATT
>ATSW01002465.1:4981-17771 GCA_000444245.1 Botryllus schlosseri | reverse complement strand
ATAACTTTTTCATATTCAAGTCCATGTCCAATCCTAATCCGATTCCAACTTGAAATCCAGAAAAAATGCAAATTGATGCAAGGGAGGGATTGGAAAATTTTCTTTCACAACCAACGATTCTCTTGATTTAAGATAACTTAGCATATGGCTGCACCTCTCATGTTCATTCGCACGAAGTGTACCATAGTGTAGTGTACTATAAGTACATCAATAACTGGTCTGAATAAAGTTTGTCGCCATTCGCCACACGACATATTAATCTCCCAGAAAATCGGTAAATCCAATCCAAATCCTAATCCGTTCAGAAAAAAACTCTCTAATCCAATCCAAATCCGGAAAAATTTCACAAATCCTGTTTTTTCGAATCATAATCCTCATCCACGCTCATCTCTGCTATGTAAAGCTTTTCATCCGACTCTGATGAGACGGAGTGGCACGCATGGAGTCAGCCTGTACAAGTCAAAAATGGGAAGGAGAAACGGCGGCTTTTTCCACTGGCTATGACAACCTACGGCTAACAGCAACCAAAATAATTTCCAGTATATAATAACTGGAAGGTAATGCTGAAGTAATCAAGTATTCCAGCAGGGTCATATGTCGTATGCCGTTGAAAGGGGTGTGCAATAAACTCGGAATGAAGTGTAATTGATGTATAGATTTACTGTAGTTATGCAAGTCGTATTATTGTAAGATAAAAATAGCCATGATTGCTAATTATTAGCAACTTCTGGTGGAGGTCTACCAGGGCTGTAACTGCTGCACCTAAACCCCCAACTGCGGGAGTTCGATGTGGCCCAAGATTATTTCGTTGAAGGATATTTCTTGGACTTGAAAATTTTCCTCGTGCTTCGCGCGATTTCATGGGCCGAAAGGTCTACATTTAATTATAATCAGTAAATTAGGAGAAAATGCGCATATTTTACAGAAATAGGCATATCGGCGCCGTCGATTACCACTCATTTTACAGGATTATGACTCCAAGATAGGACGTGGGCCACAGCACATTTTCAAACCGGAAAATGGGCCACGGCCAAGAAAGGGCTGAGAATCCCTGATCTAGCTGCTGGCTAGGGCAGCACTGAATATGGCTGTCATTTTGCAGAGGGCCCTACCCTACAGGTGAAGTTCTAACTATTTCAATGGATCTTGACAAGAAAAATATTTTGTTCCGTAAGCCAATGGTTAACTACATTTGACTGATTTATATCTACTACACTTACCCATACGTCTGTCTTGAATCGTGGTAGGATTTGAACTCTGCAATTTAAATAAGATTGATGAATATAAATACAAGTAAAACAACGCACTAGCGCTCATAAAGAAAGTAGACAATTTATATGAAAACTTGGTACACAGACTTGCCAATAAATTGACTCTCCTGTGCATAAAATTAGTTAACTCACAAATATTTAGTAAAATTCTAGCAAATGACGGGGAAAGTGGATTGTGCGCATAAGGTACTACCGAACCAAATAAACATGTCTCGGATAATGCGGCCGTGCAGTAACATAAATCTCATCATGCGACGAGTGGCAAGTAACTATTCGAACGATCTCTAGCATGTTTTCAAATCGCAAATGTAAATCCATCACAAACCTTCTTCCCACAATCGATCGTTTCCATCGCCAAGCTCAATATAGTCAACTGGTTGATCATCGGGGCCATTGAGATCCCATAAGTACATGTATTGAATGGGACATCGCAACTTCAACGATAGCATTTTCTGGGATTCCAATCCTCTCGTGTTGCCCGAAACATTAATCAGATGAACGTGAGGTTGCAATGTGACGTAAACTGAGTAAAATATGCCTCATAAAAATTCAGCATGAGACCGAGGGCCAATCTCCGTACCTGGTGCATGCAAATACTATTATTACGTCACAAAATTATTCCTAACTTTTTTATTTGAAGAAATCTCAACTCCACGAAAATATTGTTCGGTGCCAGAGGCGGTCAGTAACAAAGTACTTCTACTTTGTCAGAGTACTTGTGTTGGTTTTACCTATTTGCACTACTTACTCAAGTGGTTGTACTTTTGGATACTTCCACTTATACTCATCAGATTTTGTAAAGTCGAAAGTACCTTTAGAAAGTAAACTTCTGGGATAGGTTTTCATATGTTTGTGATTGACATTATCATAAAGACTGGGTGAAATATCCGCTGTATCACGGTAACAGAGTACATTTTCGAAATTTCTACGAATTTGTAGTGTCATTCGGCATTTTTGTTAGCCATGAGTATTAGGGTTGCCCAAAATTTGGAAAATTGTAAAAATGCTGCGTTGTAATGTCTCATTCTATAGATTTGATAGAAAAGCCGTTAAGATTTCGTGCAAAGCGTTTGATCGTAGCAGCCGAAGAGTGGGTGTGCCACCTACCATAGAACGGCGGGAAGACTAGTAATCACAAAGTCACAACTCATGATTGGCTAATCGGCTATGCTTCAATGATCACGACAGTGCCGGCTTGCTGACTATGTGCTAAAGCAGTGGTTCTCAAACTTTTTTAGACACGCCCCCATTTATGATAGCGAAAAATGTTGCGCTTTCCACAAAATCTTAACAGCTTTTCTGTGGGCTTTTTGCAAGCTCGTTCATGATTTCTATCAATAATCTATAGAATGAGACAATACTACGCAGCATTTTAAATATTTTCCAAATATTGGACATCCCTAAAGAGTATACACCCAGCAACTTCGAAATTATGTGACGTCTTGACAAAATCTTGGTGAAATATTAAATTTGACTAATTTTCATATCTTCATTTTCTACTTCCTTGAGAAGTAATTTCGACCATGTCTTGGAAATCTCTATTTGTAACTGAGTAGAATTTTACAGCGTTACCTCCACTTGAATACTAACAATGGCTACTTTGACTAGCTCTGTTTCATGCAATTCTGAAGGTCCTCTGAGACATCTTTTTTATATAGCTAATAGGCAGTGGGTAGCTAAACACGAAATATGTTACATACCATCTGTAGTGATTCGCTGATGGAGTTTTTGGGCCAAGTCTGTAAATTCTTCGGCTAACAACGGCACTGTAAGTTTACGTTTTCGGAATTCTGCACGGCCTGTGTTGGATAGAAAAGGCTTCATTTCTTTACAAACTTGCACCAGGGCCTAGAAATTCGAGAATACGCATCAAGACTTCTTTCAAAAGAAAACGTAGGTTATCATCATGTGTAGAATTTCCAATACCTTATCCAAAACACGTTTGTCTTCAAAATTGTCGAAAGCTATTGATGCGATATTGACGAATAAAAAATCCTCCATCCGTAATCGGGCATTGTGTTTTCGGCTGTGAACCAGTTGTCTTTGGAATTTCTGAAATTCTCTTAATTGGTGCCCTTTGATGTCAACGACAATGCAGTATTGATATTTACACTGCGACACTGAAACACACAATTCATAACTCAAAAGAGTGAAAATCCATTGGATGTCTTGAAGTTGAAGGAATATAATACTGTAAAGCCGTAAAAAACTCAGCAATAATCCAAACCCAAGATGAGTAGCAATATTCCGATCAAGGTGCGTGCATGAAGAATGCTGAGAGCCCTTTCCAGTAATGCTTGCCTTGAGTTAGGACAGGGAGCTACAGCGGTTCAGCGATAGAATATAGGGACCCGTGATATATTGCAACCATCATAATTATTTGCTGTTTGCACAATCAGAATATAATGCAATTAATTATAGTATAGCCAATTTTGGAGGTACAGAAGTTAAATATGCAATTGAGTAATTTATTCATATTGCAAATGTTCAGGTATATTTCAATATGAATATATTATTCAACTGTAGTAAATCCTATTGACTTCAAATACTGATTCGCATCAAGATATCCTCGTAGAAATATTGTGAGCTTACCCTGTGACTCATCCCCATAAGCCTTGCTGGCACATCGGTGATCTTCATCGTTTTGTGACGGTTCTCGATGTTTCCTTTGTGAACGACCATCATCGCGTCCACCATTCCGGCGGCTACTGTACGGATGCGAAAAATCTTGACGGCGATCCTTTCTACGTGACTTTTCTTTCGAGTAATTTCTCTCACCTGCGAGAAGCCAACCGTCAAGTTTGTACGGAGAGAGGATTTGAAATACATATGGAAATGAAATAGCCGACGTCCAAATCCTGATTATGCAATCAGGACAAGAATGAGTTCCTAGAATAGTAACAGAGGTGGTCAGTAACTAAGTGTATGTTTTGTATGTATGCATAACTTACTCTAGCGATTATGTTTTAAGACTAGTTCCACTTTTGCTTGAGCAGTTTTTGACTATTTGAATTTCGAAAATTAAAAAGTAAGTTCGGGAAAAGTTTGCATCGCTTTGATCTGTGAAATGGTTATAAGAACCGCGTGAGATAGACCAGGCTCTATCACAGTAACTGAATAAATTTCCAAAGATTGTACTACATACTTGTAGTGTCGTAAGTCATTTTGCAGTAATCGGGACGAACGTTACCATTTCAAAAGTGGCCACCCCTGATAACAGCTACGAGATCCCTCAACTTTCTGATACTCCTCGAGTAATTCAAATTCAGACCCTTCATTTTCTACTCCAGTTTGAAGTGTCATATCGTTGAAATTGCTACTTCTACTTGTATTTGTATAGACATTTACGGCACAACTTCTACCTCTACTAGACCGAAAACGCTGACCACCTCTGAGGCGTAAAAAAAACGATAGCTAGACAGGAAACTATTGTACACCTAACCTACCAGGACTTTTCTTTTCCGCACTGCCATGCTCAAACAAGTCGTCGGACATACAGCCTCCAAACACCACTCCATCGTCATTACCTGCAAGATGAAATTGAATTGGTTATCAAAACACAAGTTATGGGCAAAGGAAGTAAGGTATAGCGGCAGAGGCCACACGAATCTATGAAGCGGCATCCATTGGCATTTTTGAGCGGCATGGGACAGCCAGTAAGGGCTCAAAGAGGTACCGATTAGATATGCTACTTATTCTGATATTCCAGTTACCTTCCCCCTCAGTTTCTTTGCGTTCTAAGTCTGCAAGAATGTCTTCCATGACACATTTGATTTGGCCGAATGAATCCTTATTTGAACATTCCAAGCTGTGCTCGTTATTGGTAGAATTGTCCATTTTATCGGCAGGACCGGCACTGTCGTCCGCAAAGGCAGGATCCACTCTTGTGTCTTTATCAATTTCATTGATTTTTGGAACGGAATTTTGTTCTCTCGCACAGGAAGACTTGACAAAGTCACCGTCGTGTTCAGGGTGTCGTTCGGTCTCGTTTGGAATAGTCATGCCGCCATGGTCACCTGTAAGATATTGTGACACTTATTCCGCTATGTTTTGGACAGATTAACGTAGAAAAATTAACCCAAGTCACAAGTAGTTCCATCGATGAACAACCGAATATTTTAATTAGAAAAAGGTTCAGTGCTACACCTACAGTTTTCACCTGGTGACCTCGGCGTGATTTCAAATAGTAGCAATATCATATAGAGCCTTACTTGTCATTGCTTTTTGAAGACGCAAGGTTGTAGCAACCCTAATAGACTACTTTTTAGTCAAAAAGTTCTTAAATTACCAGACGTTTTCCCGGCGCATGCCAGAAAATTATCAGTGTATGCTACTTACGGCAAATGTTGTCCATCCACGCTGAAACTGGGTCACAGATTGTCAAAGGGTTGGAATCACCAGGGTTGCAATGACTCGAATCATGACTTGACTTGAGTCCTACTCGAGTCACGATTTTTTGGTGACTCGACATGACCCGAGTCATTTTTTGAAATGCGTCCGACTCGAGTCAATTTTTGTTTTGACTCGACTTGTACTCGAGTCATGCAAGTCATATGACTCGAGAATAGGACGGCCAACCCAAACATTTCATTGTAACTTAGAATAATAGTAAAGTCACCATGTTATAGGTATTTCGTCTATCAGTCTTGCTACTTGGAAAATAGGGCCAGAAACTGTGAGGACTGAGGAAAATTAAGATCTTATAAATGCGTGTCATTTTATATCCCTCGAACAGAATTGAAAAAAAGTGGATTGAACATGCTTGAACGCGAAACTGAGCAGTGAACACAATGACTTGTTCTCGAGTCACAACACTATGACTCGGACTTGACTTGGTGGTGAATTGTAAATGATTCGACTTGACTCGAGTCAAAACTATAAAAGTATGAATAACTTGTGACTCGGAACCTTGTGACTTGCTTACAACCCTAGGAATCACTGGATTATTGTGACTCACTGCACCACCGTATTGAAGTGATATAGCTTTGAACATACCTTTGATTTCTTCCGATTCCTTTACTGAGCTATCACCAAAATCTTGAAGATTATTTGGAACGCCTTGCACGACCACATTGGCCAGCTGGACTTCTTGAGAATTCTCATTTCTTGGAGTCTCGATAGTTTCTTGCGGAGTTGACCCGACCTTTGCATCAGATTCCGATAAGTTCGTGGGTCCACGCCTGAAAAGTTTCTCGAGTCTAAAGTTTTTGTATGATTAACAGCACTAGGAAATACCCTACCCTTGAATATCATCAAAAGTAGTGCTTGCCAGATTTGAAGACTCCAATTTGTGTTTGATATCTGATGGACTGTCTTTTCTGTCACCAAGTCCAACACTGTCACTAGCGAGGACTGCTTTCACACTCGATATTTTATCGCTCTCATTAAATGTTTGGACTTGATTTTGCTTTTCCACATTTGATGATTTAACAAAGCCGTGATCTTGTGTCACGGGTTGTTCGTTATCATACTTTTTTTGAATTCCGCTGCCAGTAAATTCACCTATACGACAAAAGTAAATCAATATAAGCATTTGATGATCCCGTTAGGAATGAAGTTAGGAGCTTCATTGGCAATCTGCTGATAGAAGTGGCTTCTCCAGTGGTATATTTTGAGAAAGCAGGGTGAGAAAATACCAAATGCGTCAGCATATTGTGCGGCCTACCATTAGATATGAACGAATGAGCACATAATTTGACGTAGAATTAGTCGTGTGAGTAACAAGTCACATGCGACGCCCACAAGCCTATCAAGCAGACAAGAATACACATAATATATGATTACAAACAGGAAAGAGTGTATTCAAGCAGTAATTTGTATTTTACTTCGAGCACAAAGAGGTCCCGAGCATAGCTTGTGTCGCGGCAATTGTTTACTGATTATAATCGGGCAGGATTGCATTTTCCAATGACCGTTCGCAAAGCCATTGCTACTGATTTCCAATTTAAGACATATACTCAAAAACACACTACCGTTTCCAATTTCACGGTCCCATCAAAATCACTGTCATGAAAATCTGGCTCATGAGTTATTGTAAGCACAGGAGCGTGGCTTACGGCACTTATGGGCAAAGACAAACGGGTATTTGCCTGTCTAATCGTGAGAAGATAATGCGTTTGGCATATTTCGCAAATGGAATAAAAAACTAACATTTAGAGATTCTTCTCAATCCACCTAAATAGACAGTTGGGAAGCACTGGTCTATAATATTGACACTAGTACCTAGTATTACCATTGGCTCAACTCACCTTTACATTCATTCAATGAGATGTTGGAAAAATCTTTCGTGGCATTTGGTACATTTTGCACCTCCCCGGAGACCAACGGGATTTTCTGACAACTTTCGTTTTTGTCCTTTCCGAGGTTTTCAGTACTCTCATTGTTACCACCAGATTCCGAAGAGTGCTTGGATTTATATCTGAATTGTTTTGTGACACGTCAAGGGTTAAGGTATGTATACTGTTGCAATCAAACTAAGGAACAGCAAAAACGCTTGAATCGGGTTTTATTAATACATTAAATTTAGACGGTAGGATGGTCCTATCATTGATATTAACATTTTCCAATTCTATATCAGTTTAGAAATAGACTGTATTCAGACCAAATACATTTATTGATTTAATCATTACAGATATAAATTATAATAGATTGATATTTTTCATTCAATCTAAGATTGAGCCCCCAAAGCTGGCTTATCATACAACTACTTTCCTGTACAAGTACAAGTGAGAGCTCGCATTTATGAGGACATATTACACACTATCCCTGTATTAGATGTGGGCTACACTGATTTTGGCCAATAAAAAGGGCATTGTTTCCTAGCAAAGGCCTTAAGGTAATGAGCAAACGATTGACTTCATTTGTTCACACTTCACAGTATGATTTACAATGTGATCCCACACGGGTTGTATGTTAGCCTTCAATTGAACAGCAAAGTAAGTACGGTAATTCAAGGTAGACAGTTTAGCAAGTCCATACCTTCGAATGACATCAACGACCGTTTTCTGACTTCCTGTAGACCCGAATACATCATCTGTCCTAGTGCTTTTCTCCCACAACAGAATTGAATTCCACTTGAAATGCTCTATGCGATGCTCGGGGATGGCCAACTTGTCGGTGGGACCCGTGGCAGAGATGTCATCTTCCCAGTTAAGATCCCACACAGGAACTTCCTTTATCCCATCAAAACGATCTTCGTATCCCACTATGAATTCTTCATGCTTCAGTTGCTCGTCCCATTTCAATCTATGAATAGAGTTCCCAATGAACGGCGTGAAATTGACAACATTATCAACATATGGGACGTCGCCACACGGATTCCTTGGACTCATACCACAAATACAAACCAACAGCACCATTTTCCTGCTTATTGACTGATTCATCAGAAGTGGGGTAAAATTTTTCAGCACTATAATCAGAGTATCATGGAGTGCTGTGTATCATTCTAGCTATACTTTTATTTAATGGTAGTCTACACAGTGATTTGACGCTACATGATGTAATTTTGTTTACGAGAAGTCGTGGTTGCACGCAACTACTAAATACCCTGCAAAGAGGATTGTATTGTATTTGTATAGACATTAAACATGAACAATTGGACAGTCAGATGAAATATAATTTCGGTTTAACATCTGGTATTAATTTTCCATGACATATCAAGCTGCCAAGCTGATTGTCAATAAATGCTGCGAATCCAAGAAATTTTGAAAGTGCTACTAACTGTTCTGAGTTCATATTGATGAGGTTACGATAATGAAACAATCGAAGTTTACCTGTTGATAACGTCTTTAGCAGTTTTCATTGGTGGCAATTTCTGTTCTTTTGCGCCTGACGAAGACTTCTGCTTCTCCTTTATGGCTTCACCCTGCTCCGTTGATTTGCTATTTTTGACTTTTTGTCTTCCTGGATCCAGAGAAAGACCAGGCGGTAAACCACCAAAATTCGCTGCTAGTTGATACTTGACTCTTTTTTTCTTTTTTCGTGTTGGAAGCCTTTTTGTATTCATGACGTCTCCTGGCGTAGGTTCTATCGGGGTTATATGTGAATGACTCCATATTGCATCCAAAATGCTTCTCATTAACATAGGTTGGCCTTGCGATCGAATGAGGATCTCGTTGATTCTTAAAAGTATCTTTCTTTCCATTTCTTCGTGTATGTCCCCTTTTTTGCCTTCTACAAACTCGAATGCTGGTGGATCATCTGGATAATTCTCTAAAAGTTTTAAACGTTTGAATCTTTTAAAAGGGATACCAGTGCAACAACAGATAGTCAGATACTGCACCAAAGACAGACTTTGTACCAACTTTCCAATGCAATGCTGAATAATTCTATATGGCATGATTTTATCTCTTATTTCATTGAAAGAATTATTTTGGCTACGGATCAAACATGAAACTAATACATTTTTATGCTTTTAATCATTTTTAATTATAATTTTCATGAGGTGGTTAATGTCACCCGTGTGACTTTAGCTGATCACCATTTTTACTCTGTTAAAACATATTTACACATACGACAATCACATAAGTTGAGAAGGTGACTTTGACCCTCTACGGTCTTTCAAAAAACATCAACAAAATCACACAAATCAATCAGAAAAAGTAGGTCAATGCCAATATTATTTGAGTTAATTCACTGTGTAACTACTACGAGCGTTCACTAAGTCTGGGTCAGATATTATCTGTTTAGTATGCACCCAATAAAAAATATTTAGTCGTTTTGAATTGACCAGTTGCAATGTTTTCCTTTTGCATGTCAGTGAATTCTGCACCAAGCTGACTTCTGCACCTTTCTCATCCCCACACTCTCTACAAGACCCTGAAAAAAACTCTCTCTTATACTCAAGTATTACATACTGACTAACTTTTGGTGTTGCTCCAAGATCCTTGTCTATTGCTCCAACTTCATCTGTGTCATCCTGGAAATTTCCGACTTCTGAAGAATGGTCATGACTTTTATACTGTGTACTAGTTTCCTCTTTTTATCTTGGGATGCTGATGGTTGGTGATGACTAATCAGTGATTACTCTTCCTCTGTTTTAAAGCTTTGTTGCCCTCTTTGATGGAAATGCCCCTGTTGATAATCCTGACAATCTCCCCTTCTTGTTCTATGTCACTTGTCAGCTGTATCCATTCGCAAAACTGCCAACTCAAAACAAATTCCAAATCTCAACTTCTAACTGAAAGTTCTCTATGAACAATATATTCCGCACTAAGCTGTCTGTATCCTGCACACCGAGCCTGTACAAGTGCACAGTGCACTGTGTGCAGACATGACCACTCTGGTCTGATTAAGAGACTACTCCATGTCGTTCCGAGACGATCCTATGTATTCATATTATCGTGATCTTCTATTATTTTGATTTGATAAAAAAGCAAATAAAACGAAGAAGGAACTACAACTTGGAATTCGTGATGTACATTTGATACTAGATAAGAGGTAATCGTAAAAAGCAATCAACTCGGCAATAAAAGCAGCTACAACAGCAGCAGCCGTACCTGGAATTCTAGCAGTAACTGATAACTCCTCCCTGCAAAATTTGACAACGTAACGATATTGGATGGGAGAGTCGTCATGAATTACTTCCCATTCCGTTCCTATGTCGTCCAATTCTTGTTCAATAGAACCCATTCGATTATTCGCAGAATCGTCTTCGAAATATTCCAGACGCGCCAAAACATGCATCGATTTTCACCGCGGTACTCCTTCTACTTCCGCTACGGAACCGACCATTCAGTAAAATAAATATTGCAACAGCGAATGAAAGCTCACACAAGGGGAATACCCCTGCCATCCAAATGCTACAAAAATCAACTGTTCCTCGGCTTGCTGAGAGGAACGGCGAAGTTGTGGTTTTTCAAATATCACTCCCTCTCCACGATCGATATTTTCAACTTGACGATTATATTCCACTTCACTACTCCTAACTAACTAGCGGACTAGCCTTGTAGTTGTTGCTATGAGATTCGATCGTTGTATTGCAACCTTGTGGTGTTTTCAATCTATGACGGACACTTGTGATAGCAACACCAAAGCTATTTACACCGCAGCTAAGCTGTAAAACAGTGGTTCCCAACCTTTTTCGACTCATCGCCCCCTTATCAAGCTCGACTCAAAATTTCACGCCCCCCCCCAATATTTACGGATTCGTAAAAAAAAAGAGAACATATACAATATACATACGCGAAATTTATTCAAGTAACCCTGATGGCCTGATCCCTGGTGAATTGTCTAAAAACGGTCATTTTATCCGAGTAGGCGCTGGGAAAACCGGTTTCCGCGTCTACTTTCGGTTGAGTTGACCTTTTATTAGTCAACTTTCGCGTCTTATGCAAAATAAGCCGTCTTCATGCGCATTTTTTGGTCGTGTTAATTGAATATACCGTAATTTTCCAGTCATAACGCGCAAAATTTTACCGATTTTTTTGTCCTAAAATCACACCTTTCTTCATGTTTAATGTCTATCGCGCATCACAGTCTGTGTCCTGCCCAGCAATTCGTATTTGCAGTGTTGGGCGCTTCCAATTAGCGAGAAGCGTGTTGCCAATTAGCGAGATTCTGCAGAGCACGCGATCTCCTGCTGAGTTGGTTTGCTATTTCTACACGAGCGAAATCAGGTCATTGATTGCTGTGCGCGCAATCCTCGCTAATTTGTTGATTGGTGCAGTTGCACGGGCACGCAATCCCCGCTAATCTAACGCGTCGACAGCAGGCCTTAACAATCGCATCTACAACAGCAGGCCATGCACGCATGATACAATCGCTGGTCTAAACCAGAGGTAGGCAATTATTTTTACCGAGGGCCAAATAAAAAGCAGAGGATACGTTGGCGGGACGAGTCAGAAATTTTAACTATATTCTGTGGCGTATTAATTTTATTTTACATCTGACGCAGTGAATTAAAGTGGTAACATTGTCATCGCGGTAACGGTAATTGATATTATTCGCCGTCTTCGCTGATGATACTCACCTCCTCTCTTCAGCATCTTCGACGGCAGAGCTGGATGCCCTGACTCGTGACCAAATGCCCAAAGTCGATGAGTGGACGGCCCAGAACAACCTCTGCATAAACGCCTCGAAATCGCAATTGCTGACAGTGAATTCAAAAAATAACCTAACCGTTAATATCGCTGGTCAGCCCGTTTCCAACACAGACAATGCCAAATAACTCGGAGTTTTATTGGACTCGAACATGTCCTGGAAGAGTCATATTCAGTCCCTAGAAACTAAATTATCACCGAAGTGCGGCCTGTTCTACAGCCTTGGGCGCTTCATGCCAGCATGGGTTCTTCTGATACTCTTTAAATCCTTAATCCAATCGAAGTTACACTATGGCATCCTGTGTTGGGGGGCTGCCAGAAAAACTGCACTCAAGCCACTGCAAAAACTACAACATAAAGTACTCCGAATCATAACTAGGGCCCCAAAGGGGCCTGGCTGCCTATCCAACAAGTCGCTGCTGAAGAGATTCGGCGTCCTAAACATAGAAGATATGCGGAAACTAGAAATCGCCAAGTTTA
>ATSW01002462.1:0-15147 GCA_000444245.1 Botryllus schlosseri | reverse complement strand
TGTTGCCCGTCCCTGCGCTAGATGCTGGACGTGATATGTTCATAAAATATATGTTTCTTCATTTTGTTGCCATAAATGTTGCGATCCCACCAAAAGTATCGTCGGAAGCGTCATGCGTTAATATTGCATTAGCCTCCATCTACCTTTGCGGAAATGGTTTTTGGCACTCCTCGTTTCATATCAAAACAAAGACGCGAATTTTCAAGACACGACCACGTACTTCAAGAAACACAGCAGCAAAATTAGATTTGAAATACTAAAAGTCTACCAATTTCTACATAAATAGTATGATGTTATTTTCAAGAAAAATCAATATTTTGCTGTTTATCACAAGCCTATAAAGTTCATAATTGCACAAAACAAATGAAGGTCGCACCATAATAGAGCTAATATTGAACTAAATCTTGAGGGGGTCCGCGAGGGTCCGTGACGGTCAAAAGGGGTCCGCGAAGCCAAAAAGGTTGAGAACCACTGCTATAGGACAATATGGAGGGCTGTAACCATAAGTCACAAGGCTCCGTGTCATAACCATAAGTCAATCTGTGCGCAGTGCTGACACTAAGCTGCGCACAAAAAACCGAAGTGATGACCTTTTTTTAGTCGTTACGCACTGTTGTGCAAGGGACCGCCCAGTGAGTTGGTAAGTGCGCGCAGACTCGTGAAAAATTAGAGAGGTCATTGGTAGTGAGGATGTTTTCGAATAGGCCTGCTGAAATTATTCACGATCGTTGTCACTGGAGTTAATTTATCAACAAGAATTATACTATACGGTAGAACGAGCGACGAGCGTAAAGTTTCCAACCAGCTAGTCCTCCTATCGAATTAGATCATCTGCAATTGCGAATACACTTCACAGTCATTCCTTGCTTCCCATATATCATAAAACACGGTCGATTTGAACGCTGCAGTTACAAGTTTGATGTTGACTTGGCTTACTGATCGATTAACTAATTCATGTTGACTCAGAGAGAATATTTACATGTGTATTTATATTTATATATAGTGTCGATTGGTTCTTGACTTTCGCCGCCCTAAGTGGAAGCGCTAACTGAGCTCTGTGCTAATTTCTTTGGATGAACTATATTCGATTGTGACGACATACAGGAATGGTAGCGTATTTTCATATTAGAAATATGAATATTGTCATTCGCGAATCTCATCCCTATATTCAATATCTATTAGGCTGCTTCTCGTTGCTCATATCTTTTCGTGGTGTTCTTAAGAAAAATATTACAATTTGGTGAAGCATGACAAATTCCTCAGTGTTACGACGACATCCACTCCGAAATTCATCTTCTTCTATGATGTTGAAAGTTTATGTCCTTGATCGGTTGCCACCATTTGCGACAGTAAGGAAAACCGACCTGGAAGCATATATATTTCAAATCAAAACACCACAAGATTGTGATGGAATGAACCCGCGATAACCTCATAAATAGTTTAACCGTGTGAATATTGCATACGTGCACTAAATTTTTCAAAACACCATCTCAATCAGCTCTGTCTGATTGTGGCGAGATAGCGCAGTGGTATAATCCGCCGCTGCAACACCAATGGTTGCGGGCTCGAGTCCGACCGAGGTCGACTTCCGAATTCCGATACCCAAGTGTTGAAGGTTTATCTAGGCTCGTCCTCGCCACCTCATCCGCGTCAGCGGTGTCTTACAAAAGCCTAGACGTGGGCCGTGCTATAAGTCGGCAGTTACGGAAAATAAGAAGAATATCGGCCTGGTGTAAATAATGGGCAATAAGGCAATAACTATATAAGTAAGTCTCACGTTCGCAGTTACCTGTTCTTATGGTTCTTGAATCAGGTTATATAAGACTTGGTTCGCAATAGGGAAGGGGTGTATGTTTTGCGAACCATATGGATAAAGAGAAAATTGCCTGGAAAAAAGCCGGTCTGGGGGAGTCTGGGAAGACAACGTGCATTAAAGTGGTGTTACGGCTCTCGACAAAGATCGTAAAAAAGCAATACCGTGATTCCCAAACTCGTGCTTCCTGGTGCCAGCCATTCGTCCAAGTAACCTCACACCAATATCTACCAGTGTCACCAGCTTCAACTCGGTCAATTGTCAATTCCTCTTCTGCAAAATTACACGGAATCATACTAATTTCAGTTGCAAGAGAAATGGCATTGAGTCATTAGGCCAATTACCGTTGTACGATATTCTGCCATTGCGACCGCCAGAGAGCCGGGTGTGGTACTGTGTAGGTCCAGGCATTAACTTCTGCTCGATTATTGTTTCGAAATGATTTGCCCATTCGTTTGTCGGTCCCTTGAGCCACGCCACTCCGTCGCACCAGCGACATCTAGATAGGAATATTTATTGGCTAAAGATAAAATGTTGAAAATTGTATCCTTCGCCGCCGTTATGTGATCAACGGCCAACAACATTCACGAAAATTAAAAATAATTCGGGTGTTAGCATCATTTTGGGACTGAGGCCACTCAGACTCAGAAGTGTCACTCGTCAGTAAAGAATTACATATACCCAGTAGTGGCTTTTGGGGTGGGCGAGGTGGGCGGTCGAAGCCCCCCTATTTGGTTTAAAGCGCTTTTTTCAGGTTTATAGCGAATAAACGTGGAAATCCGTGTACATATATGCCATGATCATCAAATCTCTGCATTATAGTTAGGAAAGTCCCAGGATATTCCGATAATCATCAAGTCTCTGCATGCGGTAGAGGTATACTTCGTTTTGATGTAGTCTATCCTACCACACATGCCAAAATATATAGGGCCTATGATCCAATTCACCGCCTGGCTCAAACCTTGACGTGGTGTGATGACTTATTACTAATGTCAGCCGATAGCCTTCCAGATTATTATGGTCTATTTAGCCTGCAGCAGTTGTATCGCTATTCTATTATTTCACGCTACATGCCATACATCTTCAACATGCAGACATGAGCTATAGTTAACTGGGTCACTTCTTTTATAATTTGACAAAGTATGATAAAAGAAGGCTCAGAAGCTAGAGCAATTCCACATTCAAGCCAGCTTCAAAGCCGTGTTATAGTGTCATACACGCAACACGTAATTCCACCCATATGGCGCACTAATATTAAGTTGGTAATAACAAATGCGAAAGGGGGTCTGTGGGGCTACGATTACATACTTGTAGCCCCCCGGAAAGTCTCGCCCAGCCCCTCAATCGTAGCGCCACCACTGCATATACCTTTTCGAAGTGCACTGTGTACTGTGTAGTTTTTGCTTAACTACTCCAATTCAATTGGCTGTATTTGAAGACTTGAACGACGTACTTCGTACATCTTACTCCGCGTATGAAGTAGGCTTTGGACAGACTTACGCCACTTCTATCAGTACAATTGCTAGAATAATCGGATATGAGTTTGAAATTGCAGCTAGGTTCATTACGGTACGCTATCAGGTATAAACACATCGTCTGCGTAGGCCTATATATTTCATTACCTGCATTGTAAGGTAATTGAATTCCCAGCGGTAATCGATTCGACACCCCTCGACATCAGTAATCGGTCGCTGTTTTCATCTAGATCCCAACTGCTGGTTGTCGATTTTAAAGTAATCGATACTGCATCCATCCCGTATTCCGCATCCTCCCCAGTTTGCACTACACACCAATACTTTCCGACATCGCCTTCGTGAAACTTGCATAGATTTTGGAAGAGATATTCACATGAAGGCAGTGAAAACTGTATCTAAAGGGGATATATAGGCTACCCGTACCCTTTTCAGTTTCATGTCATTGTCGCCAGTTCCTGTCACCACTAACCGCTTGGCAAATTGTTTATCAAACACTTTAAAATCTGCGTAATGGCTTCCGTGTGAAGTGCGGGAGACGGTGTAGGAAGCGATCCGCGAAGCCGACATAAGTCGTTGCCCTCTTTTCCAAGTGATAGTAACCGGATTTGTTGACTCCGGGCAAGTGGAAAATTTGCAACCTAGGTTGACAGCATATCCGGGTTCGACAAGAAGCGCGTCGTTCTACAAAAATACTTTGGTTTCGATTACAGTTGGCAAATTGGCGTACGTGGTGAATTTTTGTAGGTAAGCGTAGGCTACTTGTCAAAAAGCACAAGAGTCGATGCATGAGTGAGTAATGCTATGCAATACATGCTTTAGTTTTCGAAATACGCAGTTCTCGCTGTAGGTAGTGTGTAATTGATTGCGATTGCCTATTAGATGAACTGGTCTGTAACGAAGTACTTATTTATTTACTTACTTATTTTCAAACTATAGATATCTTTAAATCAGTTGTTTCAACCTAAGGTCGCATTCGGCTTTCCAAATAGGCCGTGACCAAGGTATCCTAGTGATATCCTATGAGGTTTATTTGAATTATTCCACGTCAGCAAAAATACAAAAAATATGCGCAATTTTCATCCGCACCAGGGTTGTCATCATCATTGCAATTTTTTACCCCGCGCAAGTACGTATACCATCCCACAGGTTGGAAAGCACTGGTAGGCTGATTATAATAGGGTTCGCGTCCTCTTTTAAGAGGATTTGTCCTCTTTTTTGACTTGAAAGTGTCCTCGGAGGACGCCCTTTTATCCTCTTTTTTGAGATTTTTTCCTCTTTTTAGATTTCCAAAATATGGTAACCCTAAATTATAATCACCTGTGTCGTGGCGGTAATNANTATCCTGTTTTCGNANGTTTGTGGAAATAAATTATTCTTAACCCATNACAGGCTTTTTTGGTCTTCTTGAGATTTCCTTGTCACTTCCGTGAGTTCCGCTGTTTTGACTGCTATTCCACNAACGGTCCAGCATNTCCCGAAAAACAGAAGCAGGNTCAGAANTTTTGGCTTCATTTATCACAACAGATGCAGATATATTNGTACAGGTAATAATTAAATGTGCATATNCANATACATAGGTGAAGATATACTTTGGGCACCTACAGGAATCCAATAATAACGATTTCTTTATATNGTATTCTTACTCTTTGTAAATCGCNAAATTTCTCTGCGTAATAATGGAATGGTACCCTGTTGGGTTGCATTTAAAACAAATGGTTGTTCAAAANTNTTTGTTTNAAACNTGNTTTAAACAAAGGCCTTGAAAAAATTGTGTTTTTTTCAAGTTGTAAAATCATGCCATAAATGTGTAAATACTTTCCAAGAAACAAGTTGTATGAGCCTACGGACAATTGCCACACGATATAGCCGACGTGTACAATATGGGATGGTTAAAACCCTCAAAATAGTCGATTCAACAGCTATAGTACATAGATATTTCGTCAAAGGAGCTATATATCTACCTATATTTTCAATTGTCAATGGCAATCCACTATGACACCACAATTGAATATTCGTGACGTCATAACTTGAAAAATAAAATTAAAAACATGTTTTAAACAAGGGCCCTGTTTTAAACATGTTTGTTTTAAATTGATTTTTTATTTTTAATGAAACCCTAGTACCCCGAGATATTAGGCCTATTGTTATCGAATTTACAGCAATGAAAGATCAGGAGAGAGGTCACGATATGCGACTATTTCAACATGCACGTGACATATATATAGAATTGTTATGTAACGTACTTTCCAGATTCGCAGCAAGAATTAGCCATAGTGATGATACCATATGCTAGTTTTTTAAACGTAAAAATATGAGGACTTGAATATCCCGCTTCCTGCTCAGGTTCACTCATGCAGTTGAACATTTCAGGATATCATAAGATTAAACTCAGCTAAGTTTGTGGCTTACTATGGTATTTCCTGACTATAGGGAACCTTTTATACGCTGAAGTGGTATAATAGACATTGCAAATATCAATCAGTATATTCGAGACTGAATTTCGCTCTACATGCTGGGACTTGAAGCTTGATCCTATAATTCTTTTTACGTCAACCAAAATGATGTTCGAAACTGTAGTCTCTCGTTGTTACCTCGACTCGATCAGCAACACGGTATTAAGAAACTGACTACTTCACTGAAGAAGAATTGCTTCTTGAAGTGATTGTACGATTGAGAATATGCCTTGAGCATATATGTGTCCGGTTCCTGTATAGCAAACATTAGTTTGCCTTTTGGGCGTTCCTATGTGTGGGCCTAATTGTCACGTAAAACAAAGCCATGTGGGTAAATTTCATGATACGTCATGTGAAATGATAGTGTATGTGGCCAGCGCGAAATATCCACAGTACGTGCTGGTTACATATTTCAGAAGATTTTTGTTGTCTTATCAGTCATATTGCATTTAAAATTATAGCCGCCTCCGAACAACTGTAGTATTAGAATGCGCGTTCGACTAAAGCTACATTTTGAAACTACGTACTTGAGTACTTTTCAGAAATTTAATTTTCTACTTCCACTTGAAGTAATTTTGACATGCCTTTAAAATTGCTACTTGTACTTGTAATTGAGTAGAAATCTATGGCATTCCATCTATACTTCTACTTGATTAGCAACGCTTTGACCAGTTCTGAGTCTGTGCCGCAAACTCCACGATCTGCGGCTCATCGCGTCAAAAGCATGATCATTGATCATATTTTCAATTCTACCTTTGCAGAATGAAATGAAAAAACTTGAGATACTTTTAGGCTGTTCGGCATTGTTCTTTCTACTATTTGTTATTTATTCATCTCGCAATATTTTATCATTTCGGACTGATTCACCAAAGGAAGATATATCCTGGCAGCAAGCCACAACAATAACGCCGTTGAAGAAAACCAAAGATGTTTATCAAGCGCAAATCGCTGACCAGAAAGGGTATGACAAATAATATCCCATATCTGCAAATATTGTACACTGTACGTACAATCGCACATGTATATCCTTTTCGGCCACGCTGGATTTCTTATACGTTTGATGAGATGATATTTTTGGAAAGCAGAGTTTACGCGACTTAATTACCGCGTTAGCGAAGCAACTAAGCCAGTTTTTTCACACTGACAATGTGAATTCCTAGCAATTCTATTGACATCCTATTGAGACAACTGATTTTCTCCAGCAACGATCCTCAGCTAGTAGAATGCATTTTTAATGTTTATCACCATACGTATATATAGGTCAAAACTATTCGAATAAATGCGACTTGATGACAGACAACCAAAAAGGGTGTATAACACACTCTGCTAGTTTTCCAATATATATTGTCACTGAACCTGAACCTATACTGGAATGTATTCAATTTATGGGTATTTGGATACGCTAGACTGGTTTCACGCACTTGCAGGCACGTTGCCATGCTTCTAATTGACAAATACAGTATTACCAGCGCCACGAATAGGGGTGAATATAATTTATGAAGTATTGTTGTTATTTTACAGACTTTAACAAAGCGGGTTACTATCCAATGCAGCTTGTCGTGCACACAACATGTGAAATAGTTTGTTATAACTATCGAACCAATCAAGAAATCCCACCAACCACTTTTTCTGAAAGCTGGCGTCATTCTACCATGGTGCAAACTTTTGTGAAAACAGTAGCAATCAATAAAATCAAGAAATATATGAAAGTAATAGCTCATAAATGACCGCAGTCGTGGTCGGTCTTGGTGTTTTTCCTTTGGAAAATTGATGTTGCACTGTTATTTAATGTGGAAAATCTATGTTACCATTTATCGTGCATGCCAAATAATTTAACGAGTCACCATAGTGGTACGCGTGCCAGTGCTTGGCTAGAATGCCTACCCCTGCTATATATACTGCTCCATATCACATATGTCTTACGCAACGGAGCCACATGTAGGTTTACATTACCAAGATGGCTCTGGCTAATGGTGGGATTCAAATTTTATCATTAGACACGGTTCTATTGCCGGAAATTTGATTGACAGCAACCAGTAATGCCAACCTGTTCGCTGCTCTAATAAATTTCGTGAAACAATTCTATAGAACCACTGAATCCGATCACTTATGACTACCGACCAAAATATCAGGGAGCATAGGCTACTCATATGATAATTGAATGTCGAAACAATTTTTCAGACATGCGACCGGGGCGAAAACAAAATGCAAACCGCGTAAAAACATTTTCTTCATGAAAACGCACAAGACCGGAAGTACGACGATGCAGAACATCCTTTTGCGTTACGCATGGACTCACGATTTAACGGTTGGATTGCCCCTAAAGAGCAACAACTTTGATTACGCCAACAGAAAAAAGTTCGACGGAACAATGGTGCAGCCGGTCGCCTCTGGTCGTGAGATCAACATGTTAATACATCACATGATATTTAGTAGGGCTGGGGTAAGTTTGAGGAATGTTTGGACTGTGCTGTCACTCGGATATCATTTCTGGGGTTTGTTCGGACTGTGCTCAACTTGGACAACACGGAGCGTGATTTACAATTAACTCTTCTTTTATACCAGTGGGTCTTATATCCTTTTGGACCTCGCGGCACCCTTTGAAGGGGTATACTTTAGGGCACCCTAGCAGTTCGAGTAATCAGAGTGCAATCCCGGCCTTCTCAAATGCTACTCATATTCACAGTTTGACAATTATCCGTAAATTTTCATATATCTCGACCGCAATCCTCTTTACCTCATTGCTCATGGCAAACCTGAGCAGTCTAATCGTCAACCCAGCTGTGAACCACTTTGTGTCGATGAGTTCACAATACAATTATTTCTTTTACGGCAAGAGAAACATATATATATATATCACGTAAGTATAGCCCACACTGGGCTTCGTGTAAGTAAATAGAGCGGCTGCTCTCGTGCGAAAGTATTGAGACGTTCTCTTCCCAGGTATCAGCTGTCCTTCCCCGCGATGCGTTCTACTTCACAGTGCTGCGTGACCCGGCTACCCAATTTGAATCAGTTTATAAGTACTTTAAGACGGTCGTCGCTCCTTTTACGAAAGCTAAATCGTTCGAAGACTTCATCGCAAATCCACCCAAGTAAATTCCGCGCAATGTGATATTATCGATTACAAAATAGAATTACTATTGCATTTTGTGACACAGGTATTTCAAAAGCACGGCGAAGCTCACATTCTCGTGGTTTGCTAAAAATGGAATGGCGTTTGACCTGGGATTCGACAATCTGAATGAAGGCGACGCTAAAATCAAGTCCATCATAAAAGAGATGGATAATACATTTGATATTGTTTTAATATCGGAATATTTCGATATGTCACTTATTTTATTGAAGGAAGGCCTTTGCTGGACCATGACAGACATTGCCTACTTGTCAGTTAACGCCAGGAGAACATCCACTGTGCCGTTTGTCGATGGCAAACTGTCCAATAAAATTCGTAGCTGGAATAAGATTGACAGTCAGCTTTATAAATATTACAACACGACGTTTTGGAAGCGCGTTAATAAGTTTGGTATCAAACGGATGCAAGCGGAGTTGAAGCAATTAAATAAAATCAAGAGCGAGCTCAAACTATTTTGCGTCGAAGACGGACTCTTCATCAATAAAGACATCACGGACGGGAAATATAAAATGTACAACCCTCCGGGAGTGGAAATGACTCAATACCACCTAAAGAAGGAAGCGGAGAAAAACGAGACGTGCATTCAGTTAATTCTACCCGAAATACCGTGGTGGCAAAAAATGACTCAGCATCAAAGAACCGCGTAAATAGTCGAATAGAATCGGCAACAACAAGTAGCGGCAGCTTGGTTTATCAGCCAGCAGCATATCCTTGACCCTCATGTCTATAGTGATCGCCCTGTACGGTGTTGATTGAGTTTGTAGGTATCTGAATACACTGAATGTATCATCACCGATTCAACCGCATGTTGCAATGTTTGTTAATGACTTAAATATGACATGTAGCTCCCCTTTAATCCAACTTTCATATGCTATGTTACTTACAATTTTCGTGTAGACAAAAGTACGCTAGAAATATTTCTAATTCATGTTACGCATGACTGATTTCGAGAGCAATTTGTCAGTAAACCTGAGGTTTGAGAACCACTGGCTTAGGGCTTCCCCACACGATCAAGCTTTAAATGGAGACGGTCTTTCAGCTAGTAACGTATCTCGCTAGCCCCCAAAAGCGTGTCCAGGTATCGTGTACAGCTCAGAGTTCAAAATAAAATTCATTACAGTGATCCGTTGTTGTATTTTCATTCCTTCAATGAAATACTACTTCTTTGTGCTCGATATACCCATCGCCTATGTTAGGTAGCACAGCGTTGTTTTGACATAGAGTTTTTATACGTGGTTGCGTACTTTACATCGAAATTGAATTCATGCGGCCCGCGGTCGCTACAAAACTTGAAAAGTGGCCCACGACCCGTTTTGAGTTGGCAACCCCTGCTCTAAAGGTTCAGGTTTGTGTTAACTCGAATCTTTTCGAAAGATACTGCGTGAGCGCGAACCTATTGCTAATTCCAACTCTACATTTCAGCTAAGTGATATGTTACGATACCTAGTGCGACGACTCAGGCCACATTATGCCACAATGCTGAAGTACATGCTGTCTTTTTAAACGTCACCAAATGTATCAACCGGAGCAATCAAATGATATATTCATTCCATAAAATCAATATCTTCTGTCGCTTTACCAACTATTTCGACGAGGACTTGCAAGGGAATATAAGCTGACGCCTAGGCCAGACCGGACAATGTATTCGGCGTCTTACTAATGCTACATTGATATTGAGCAGAGCGTAAACCGGATTTCTATACTTACTACCGATATTACTCCTTTAACAAGTTATACAGTAGCCAACACCTCAATCGCACAAATTAGTTTTTTATGATACAATAAACATATTAAATCAAGATGGATCCCGTGCGCCTGCTAGATTGTTTACATTAGACAACGATGTATTCTTTATATCAGTTAAATTGATAGTTTGAATAAGGATCATACGCCGACTACCTAGATGTAGTGTATTTCGCTCTTCATGTTGTGTGAATGTGATTGCTGGTCAAGCCTACGGCAAAGTCACTAAATATTCACAAACGGTAAGATGAATATTTCGATCAAACTTTTGTAACAAAGCAAGTGAAATTTCTGAGATTGGCAAGGTGCATGCTTGTTTGGTGTTGATTTTTTATGCTGCCGGCGCCATATAAAGAGTAGCCCAGAATTGAAATACAAAGAATTATGTTATAATAACGTGAAAGAATTGTAATGTATGAAAACGGTTGACAGAACAGAACCTACCATGGTTCGTTTGTGAATGTGAACCTCTAAATTTTTGAGGTTCACGCGCAGGACGCGAACGTGAACCATTGACGTATCCAGGAGGGAGACAAAGGGCCCATGGCCCCTCCCAAATTTTCCGAACTTTTTCGTAAATTAATACAAGGTGGGAAATTTTTTAACAGATGTATTCAACTTGAAATTTTTCTTTGCGCGATATCTAGTTTCTGTATTCAGTTGATTATTGAGTACTCGTCTCTCGATAAATCAATATAAAAATAGGACTGAATAAAAATAGTCCTGCTGTATGAAATTGAATCTAACTGTATGCGTCAGCGACGACGTGCTGCCTGCGGTTGCGGAACTAGACACCAGCTTTTCGGCGCCAAAAAGACACTTAAGTCAGATAGGTTTAACTAACACGAAGTGGGATCCCAGAAAGATCGCCGGCGATAGAACCTTGGTCGAAGATTGCGCGGGATGGTCTTTGCAACCTGAGTTCCACTGTAAGAATGCGACAAGGCAATTAATATTGCCCACCATGAATAAATGCAAATTGGGAATCGTGCGAATCCCACCAAAGACATTTCTCTTTTAATTGGTTGCGGTTAGGGCTGGGCGACATATGATTCGAGTACTCGAATCTTAATCGAGTATTAATCTTAATGATTCGAGTTGAGTAGTCGAAGGTGATTTTTTCGAGTACTGAAATTGTACGCTCCATGTCAATAAGAGTGAATTTATCGACGAAAATTATAATTTGATACCCTTTCCACTCTGGAAGCCTTGAAACTTCGATTGGTCGTATGACAGCATACGTAACACGTATTGCAAAGATACAAATTACCTTTACATGGTGTACGACAGGCTTTATATTATTTGTGGTTGGATAAAAGTTCATATTGGAATTTTGTCATCTCCCATACTGATATGACGTCATAATAAGTGATATTCGAATACTCAACTCGACTCGAAGCAAAATACTCGATTCAGAATCGAATCACTCGGGTCCTCGATTTACCCAGCCCTAGTTCCGGTATGTGAGAGCGATCTTTTCAGTTACGACAACTTTCTCCGGAGGTCACGAAATAAATCAGTAATTAAAGTGACACGCCAACGCTCACCCTCCAGAAACTATAGTGAATAGTCTTATCGTGTTGCATGAACATCTAGCTCAGTGGTTCCCAACCGGGGGCGAATTCCCCCCTTGGGGGAATTTTGAAATTTTTAGGAGGGAATCTGGCTTTGGCATTGTATCGGAAGATACACTGGGTTTACAAGGTTTTTAGATTTTTATGGTATAGAACTGTTATGTAGAAATTAGTTCTTAAGAATTGTATGTTTCTTTGGCGGATTTCAAGCTAGGTATCGGCCTATGTTTAAATGCCTTCCGTAGATATTACACCCCCTGATCAATGGAGGCTCACGAGACGATTTCGTTGGGCCCGCGACCAATGTTCCCTCTAATTGTGGACGGGTCTGCGCACGCTCACCAACTCACTGCGCAGGCACTTGGAAAGCAGTGCGTAACGACTAAAAAAAAGGTCATCACTACGGATTTTTTGTGCGCAACTTCGATTTTCTCTGCGCAGAGACCGTGTCAGCACTGCGCATTTGCGCACGTGCGCAGCTTAGAGGGAACATTGCCCGTGACAGCCTCTCGACCAAATTTCTATCAAGCAGGAAAACGTCAAGCCGAATCCAGCAAGAAGGCCGCTGGTGAAATTGCTTAAATTCTTAAGCCAACATATGAGCTAACGTGAAAAACATACCAAATTCATCGATTCAATTCAAGTTCATAGCAAGAGGACTTGTTGATTTATTTTTCGTCAGCGGCTACATGAACGGTCAAATTTAACTGTACTTTACCAAAGTTTAGTGCGATCCGCATTCGACATAGTTCGGACGTATCTGAATATGTTTGGCCATTAATTGCTCAGTCAAAAATAGGTTGCGCGTTAAAAAGCACGTTTTTTTAGTCACAGGCAACTTTTTCATAGGGGGGGAATTTTAGCTCAAATATTTGCCAAGGGGGGCACGAGACGAAAAAGGTTGGGAACCACTGATCTAGCTCAACATGAATAATTGCGTGCCTTGCAAATCTTTGAGCACACCTCAGCTCTACCGGTAAATCCTATAATGATAACGTATATATGCCAAACCGTCACAGAGTCGCACCCAATAACCCAATTGGGTGCGAGCTCGAATGGGGCCCAAATTATATCGTAAATAAACATAAATTTATAGAGTGTTTTTTTTTGGGTAGAATCATTAAACCTGAAAAGTTTCTTCGCGCTTGGCGCGATTTAATGTCGCGCTACAGGTCTCACTTTTAATATGAGTAGTCTACCTCATCCCCCCGAAAATATTAATATAGTTTATTATGTAGAAGTATAGGCGTTTTTCCGCCCTATGTTCAATTGTCAGTTGTTCATATACATGGCTAAATGGTCGGCACCGAATAGTACTGCCTTGGCAATCTTAGAATTTACCGCACCCCGTGATGAAATGTCTACTTAGAATCATGTGTCTCACGAAAGACGATCTTCCTTTTGTTCAGTATGGTACATTTCACGAAATAAGAACATGCAGCGGATTAATTATTGACAGCGCCCGTCCCCTCGTGGATGGCTAAATTAATGAACTGTATATCAATAATGTGCCCCAAAGTTTCGAAGACCCCACCTCCCTTAGCTCCACCGGTAAAACTGATCACGTGTGAAATTATATGAAATTGACAATATCCAGGCATAAATTGGGACATTTCTTCGCACTTTGCGCCAGTATATAAGTTATACACGGTGTGCCTACATGACAATGAAGTCAGGCTTTCGAGTAGCCGCGACATGAGAGATCTAGGGGACAAAGCCCCGGGAGTTCGGTTGATCGCCCTATGAGGTGCCCAAGACCAGTGCAAGTAACAATATTATTGGCCAAATCAAACCTTCAACTTTGAAAAATTCTGGCGCTGCATGGGCGCGGAAGTAGTGGCCCATTTCTCTTTTATAACATTGTGTCTGTGGGTGAAATATCTCCCTAAAAATTGTGTAGTCACCCAATATGAGCTCAAGACCATATATTTTTACTATTTTGTCTTATCTTCAAAAGGGGGCACGTCTTTTACCTCATCAAATTTTTTGTCCCCTCAAAAAAATTTTCTGGTTACGTCCTTGACGTTAACCTCACGTGCACACCATCCCTAGTAAAGAGATAAGCCCTAGTGCCGCTTCCTGTACACAGTGAATTGTCAATCATAAACCAACAAATTCCTCTGGTTTAATTGTGATGTTGAAGTTTTTTCTGTAAGATCATTCAATTCCCTTTAAGATGGAAATGGGATTCCGAAACTTTGTATGTAGAATTCAGATCAACATATCCAAGCAACGTTCAGTTATCATTATTATAGGCCTACGTTTTGTGGTAGGTTACCACTGGCAAGCTTCACTGCTACGAGCAGGTGCACCGGATGACGGCATACTTGGATTAGTCAGGGATTTTCCTCCCGTTACCTTTCGATACTTGGCTATGCTTAATACTTACTACTTAGGAAGGGTGTGAAGTGAACCTCTGAAAGGTTCTGGTTCGTGTGAACGCGAACCTTTTTGAAAGGTTCTGTGTGAACGCGAACGTGATCGTCATGACGTCACTGAACGTCATATTGCTAATTCCAATTTCCAACCAGGGATATATAGAACTCTGAACTCTATATATCCCTGATTCCAACCCTACATTTCAGTGAAATAAAAGCCTATATTAATATATAGTTCACAATACCTAGCGACGACTCGGGCCAGTTAATGCCACAATGCTGAAGTAGGCCTACATGTTGACGTTTTAAACGTCGACAAATGTATCAACTGGGGCAATCAAATGACATAATAATCCCATAAAATCAATATCTTCCGTTGTTTCGCCGACCATTTCAACGATAACTTGCACGGGAATATAAGCTTACGCCTTAACGGTAGGCCAGACCGTACAATGCAGACAATGCAGACAACGATATCAATTCCATTGATTGGTTGAATAAGCATCATTAGCTGACTGCCTACATGTAGTATATTTCTCTCTGGACGCTGTGTGATTGCGGGTCAAGCTCACGGC
>ATSW01002460.1:0-11184 GCA_000444245.1 Botryllus schlosseri | reverse complement strand
GTCAACATGGAGAAATCGGTGTCGGAGACATGCCATATCATATATGATACACCCACCTCGTAAGGGTTAATCAGAAGGAAATGCTAGTGTTGCACTGAGCGAGTCCGAAATATTAAATATATATAATCAGGTCAGGCATAAATTCCTAATTCACCACCAATTCCAATCAGGACTAAGCCTAGAATACTTGGAAATAGCTATATAATTATATTCTTGAGTAGAAATTCATGACATCGAGTCCCAACGATGTGTATACTTTGCCCACCTCTGTTGTCTATACGTTAAGACTATTGTTTAATAAGCAGTTAACTTGTATCATGTTTGATGTGAATCTTGTAACAACAGTCCTATAGGTATACCTAGTTGATATGCTATTCCAGCAGTCCGGGTGACTGTTTGGCCATTTCTTAATCGAATGCGATGTTGATCACTGATCCTATCAAAGACTTCTACGAGAAGCTCCGCAACAACAGAGTATTATTACTCGTCGCATTAGATGTAGACGCGTTGGCCGCTTGCAAAGTGTTACTGACTCTCTTTCGTTCCGATCATATTCAGTACACGTTGGTACCGGTACAAAATCAAGGAGATGTGGAAAATTCGTTTCAACAGCACAGTGACCAATATCACAATTTTGTGTTTTTAAATTGCGGCGGAAATGTAGACTTGCTGGAAATACTCCAACCACCAGACCACGCGACGATCTACGTTATCGATAGCCATCGTCCAGTAGACCTCGGAAATTTCTATTGCGAGTCGCAGGTTCACTTGTTAATGAAACACAGCTCTGAAGAGCTGTCTGTGATACCAGACTATGACGATCTTTACAAAGATGACGACTCCGATGATTCGCAGTCAGACGATGAAGAGGAGCCCCGAGACAGAAACCGTTTGAATGAGGAAAATCTGGAAAAACGAAGACGGAAGAGACTTTGGGAAGAAAAACGGAAAGAGATCATTTTCGAATATGAAGAGTTTTCGTACTCCGGGACCTCCTCTGCCTTGCTCATGTACGAATTGTCGTGGAAAATGTCAAAAGATACATTAGAGACTCTTTGGTGGGGCATAATCGGGGTAACGGATCAGTTTCAAAACAAAAAAGTAGGCCGAGATAAGTACTTTGCGAGTGTGGTAGAGCTTCAGGGACACATGTCAAGGTTAAACCATAGATATGAGGATGAGGAAAATTTCACTTCCATCGACTGTATGAAGGTTTCTTTCGAATATGATTTGGATTTGGTGTTATATCGTCACTGGTCACTGTTCGAGAGTTTATGTCACTCGCCTTCTACTGCTACAGCATTCAAAGTGTGGACTACAAACGGACTAAAAAAGTTGCATCAGTTTCTAGCGGAAATGGGAATTCCGTTGGCGCAATGCAAGCAGAATTATACATTCATGGATTCCAAGTTACGTGAAAACCTTCAAACTATAGTAGAAGAGTCTGCTGAAAAATACGGACTCGCTAATATCAGGTTGCAGACGTTCACCGCTCAAGTTGGATATATTCACAAATTGTGCGCTAGCGATGTGGTATGTTCCGTCTGTGCTTTACTGCAAAGTGAAAATGTTGCCGACACCAGTGATGGCGTACGTGATATCTTTATTGATGCGTTGGACGCATTGTCTCGATTAAATTCAAAATCGCTGATTCGCGGCATCGAAATCGCGAAAGAACAGATGGTTGTTATGAAAAATCATATCAGCTCGTTCATAGAAATCGGTCAGGTTTTGAGCTACGGTCCATTTCTGTATTCGCTGATCCGCGAGGGCGGACCTGATGTCAAGTTTTTAAGCCACCCGATCTATTTGAACTATTTCACCCATCATTTGTTAGACGCTTATGTCAATTCTCTCACCAAATCGAAACGAGAAAGAGCCAAAAAACTACCGTTGGTTTTGTCTGCGCCGTTAGATTCTTCCACGGGCATCTCGATAATGATCGGCGTCCCTCCTTTTGTAGAAGAATCGCAAAAAAATTTGTTTGGACGAGCGTTTTTGTATTCTTCAGAAAAAGGAAATGCTAATACCGCTCACGATTTTTTTGATCCGTGCATCATTACTCTGAAATCTGAAGATATTAGCAAATTATTGGATGGGCTTGTACTGATAATGTCCTGAGATTTGGCAGATACCGTATGGAAGTAATTACGTTCAATAATGATGTTCCAAGATTCCTTGAAAATTGAACACCTGTATTCCAAACATCTCTCAATTTATTCCGCCATTATTGGTGCTTTTTGATTGTTTATGGTTTCCGTGGTTGTCCGCTATGAGGAAAATAGAGACAGCTTATTTATTAACGCTTTTGACTAAGGTTGTACCTCGTAAACCGTATCCAGACCAATATCATTATACTCTCCAAGTTGGACAGTATTTTTTCTTGCTGACTTCACTTCTATCATATGACCGTATCATATGCAGAACGGCCCAAATTGAATTCTCCTGTTTCCGTCATTCCATTGTCAACAAATAGCCTATGCTATAGTATATAAATTGATGTTCTATGTTCATCTTAAATACATTGGTGGCTGAGTATTCGTGGTAGGCGCAATGCATTACTGACATATGTTCTCGATTAAAGCATAATTGTGCATAAATTTTGTTGCAATTTTCGATTTATCCTGTTTCAATTTGGTCTATGAACAATGAACACTTGGTGCATTTCACCTCAAGTTAGTTTCAGTATATATTCATAAGGTGCTGTTTCAGCTATTGCATTCTTTTGTGGGACGAAGCTCCATGCTAAGTCCATTTGTAAAAAGCTTTTCCCCCCAGTTTTTTGAATTGTGTAGTAATTTGTATGCTCTTGTCACATTTGACATGTCAGATTGACTATTTCAACTATTGTTAAAATATTTTCTGTTTTACAAATCCAGATTTATACCATTTGCCTGCAGTTCAACGGGTGTTGAATATAACGTTGAAGCTCCATACTTCACATGACCGTCGAACATGAAAACTTCCCGCTCCTCGTGCAAGCGCGTTGATTGCTCTGACAGATTCAAGTGCTTGAATCTACCTTGTGAAAAACAATACGCCAATATATACTTCGCAAGAAGTGCGGTCTTGCGAGAAAGACTGAAAAGCACCGCCTTGTCCAAATGGGGGTCTGCATATCCAATCTCGGAACTTGCAAAGCTGCAGATCGGAGTGAAGTCATGTATAATCGGCACTCTTTTTAAGCATGCTGAGCTCCAACCAAGTATTCTGAAAGAGGTAATTGTTGGCACTCTGTTTAGACTTGTGCCATTCTACTTGGTTGACGCTTAACTAGCCACTGGCTTCTTGAGTAGTTCTTATTGTAGTTGCGGATTAGAACAATAATTCTAGTTCTAGTTGCGCATTTAAAAAGAATAACACATCTCTAGATTTATTTGGACATGCGGGTCATGCTCGGTGAAAAGCTCACCCTTGACTCATCTGCTCTTGAAATCTTGCTCAGCAGTCAAAGGCCATAAATTTTGCAATTGACAAGCATCTGTTGGATAATCGCGCTTGTACGAAAAGTTATCGAGACGACAGATTTCGTGTCGTTGGNAGGGGCCGTTCACACTTTCATTTGTGTGACTTAGAGTCGACTTNTATCAAAATGCACCAGCCAAGGCTGTGTCAACAAAAAGACAGTAAAAATAGTACATTCAACGCNCTCGTATTCGAAATTCTCGTATTCATGCTGGTGACGTCATGACATATCTTGTGATACGATTGTNGATATACGATGTTCTTTTCCATTCTCTACTAGTTGCTGCCGAAAANAGTCGTGTTCATTTCACTATNACTATGCAATTGTATACNGAAGTTCTGTACCTCCATTTTAAAAATCCTGTTGTTTGTATAAGTTTTACCCTGTTGCCTGCAAAGAGTGAACTTGATTTTTTTGGCCTCTTTCAGGTCAGCGAGGAGCACAATTTGGAAGTCCATCCGTCAAGGGAAAAGTATATTTCCGAAAGCGATCACTTGATTCTGGAAGACACGCTACAGAGAATATCTCTGACCGGAGACATCAACCCTCAACACTTCTACACGGGAACTGTTATTGCGCTAGCTGGAATCCAAGANAAACCTGGTCAATTCCACGTTGAAGACCATGCTTTTGTGGGCTTTTCCGATACAAGTATTCCACCGAGNATAGATTGTGACAAGTAAGTGTCAGATGGTCGCCTACTCTGTTTTTGTTCAATCAATAATTACTGTGCTACTGTCATCTATCTACTAGAATTTNGTGGAAGTGGTCAGTGTCCTTCATTGGCGGCACTATAGTATAGATCAGGAGCAGGCAACATAGCACGNGACAAGATTTTAAGCGGTCCATAGACAGTTTACTTCTTTCTATTCCGCATTTTCGACCATGAACATTAGCAATANAAAGCTGCATTCCAATCTAANTTTTAACAGTTTCTGCGTCCAACATGCAGCCAGAGTTTAATGAACTTGTTNCTTATATCAACCACAGATGTCTCGTTGACTTCAACAGATATTGAAGTTACTTTAAGTTAATAAATTCATTGAATACTGTTTTTGGTCTNTATGCTATAANCTTGAAATTGACATAAAATANGATATANTCCGTGCATAGGTGGATAGATACGCGAGTAATGTATCGATTCAGGAACCCGGCCCGCTAAGTATTTTGCTTTNCCATATCACGCCCGCCGACTNGAGAAGTAGCCCGTCCCTGGTGTAGATGAGTAATTCAGCATCNATGTAGGTTTGAAAAAGGNGGTGTGAAGATATCGGTTGGATTTAGATCATTACATTGTCTTTATTGATGATTTTNGGCATGATGAAACGACTTCATGATTTGTATTTGGATGGAACNCTCAAGTTGTGATGAAAAGTTTTTCTGTCAANTATTAGAAAATCCATTCATAGTCTGATATTTNGGCCTTGGAANACTATTTATGGCGATCTCCGAATTNCACGAGCCCNGGTCTTACATTGTTGATTTAACATGTGGAAATTNTGTTTTAAATCCTCTCNAAGACTTCATCCGCCTNATTCCTGTCTGTCTTGCTTTGCTTGCAGATACGTCTTACTGGTTTCTGGTCTTGAGTTTGGTGCAAAAAATGAGAACATTTTTCCGGTACAACTGATGATAGACTACATCACGGGATTCACGGGAAACGAAGTTGATCACGAGTTCAGNGCTTCAATTTCCCATGTGATCATCGCTGGTAAGTTGTTCTCATGNTTCAGGAATCTCACCCATATCACAATGTCTGTCATCAACAGACTGNCTTAATAGGCTAACTGACCCCTTTTGCTAAGGCAGTGACAGAATTCTCCTCCCCCCCCCAATGCATGTACCTTATAGTGATCAAAACCAAATGAAAATCAGAATTCATTAATTAAGTGTGGGNTTCAGGATCATGTAAATTTAATTGTAATTTAATTTAATGTNATTTAATGGCAACAATCAGATTGAATCGCATCACAGAGAAGAGAACCCACACATGAAGATGAGAGGACATAANCCAGAATATTTTAAGCAGGAATAGCTACCCTCCTACTTGGATAACTAGATAGTTCTAGTAGTTTTATTAGAGCAGAATACCAGTAATATAATTCTAATCTAATTCGTGAAATATTTCTTTGCNCTAATTTTAATTCTAGTCTAATATCTGTTTTCTTGAAAATGCTGTATAGTGCGAAACGAGCCAAGCTTGTGCAGACATATTGCCATTCTCGTTCTTGGTAAATGAACTTTGCTTTCACATGAACATAACTTGATTTTTGTTGCATTTCTTTATAATTCAGAATTAAATTAAATTTCCAAATTTTTGCAAATTTAGCAATTGTAATTCTAATCTAATTAAAAATGCTGTAGCTATCCTATAAATCTAATCTAGCTTTCAATACAACATCCATTGTAATAAATTATTTATCGAACTCGAATACTTTTCGGGTGCTTCTTTTCAAGAGTTGACGGCAAACTAAAGGGATTTGAACAGATTTAAAAGCAAAAATAAAAAGGCAAAGTATGATGCAACAACCAAAATCACAGACCATGAAATTCGCATTGTAAGAATGGCAACAATGACCGACTTTGAAGTATACAGACATACAACAGTACTATAGTAACAGCGCAACTTGTAAATAAACAGTTACTCACACGAAACAAAACGCACTAATGAGAAATTTGTAAGTTATAGAGAAAATCTTTTTGTCTGCATAAAATAGGCTTGGTCAATTGAATAATGGTAGAGTCCAACACTTTTAAATGAAACGAGGATCTGCCACGCGCAATGACAGTGAACATATTGTCATTATAGTGCTGTGCACAGGCGGGGTTTTTACTTGAATGTTGACCAATTGACGGATCATATGCTTGGTAATCGTCATACTCATAACAATCTGTTTTGGCAGCTAATTTGCATTGGTGTGCGAGCTCTGTGCGGTCATTTGCGCATGTTTTTGAGTGAACACTATAATGACAATATGTTCACTGTTTCTTCTGTCAAGCACATTTGCACATATAATTCTACAAGCATAAGTGAATAAAAGTTGTGTGTTTGTAGGAAATTCTCTGAGCCGCGAGACCCAAGACAAAAATTCTCAAACCAAAGCCAAGTATTTGACGTACAAAGAAGAAGCAAGAACAGTGGCCGCCGCGAAGACGTTCGATCGGCTCCTTGCTCAACTCGTTCCCCAAATCAGCGTGGATGTCATGAGCGGTTAGTAAAGTTTCTGAATTGGCAGTTGCCATTACGGTATATACATCTGAGCAGTAGAGTGCCATTATGTCCATTTAATATCTGGTAGGTATCGCACCATGATAGGTCGATAGCTTATCGTTGATGAAACTATTCCCTCTGTAAGGCTCAACACTGCTACCAAAAAAACATCACTATGAGTGCCATTGCATTCCTGAGATTGTGTCATATGTCAGATGATGTCTTCCCGGACAATATCGAGACGAAATCACTTTTTAAATGAAATGTCGGTCTCGGCCTTTTGAGGTAATAGAACATCGGCAATTTTTGTGAAGACACAACATGGTGGTAAGGAGTTGGAAATTGTAATATGCGACTCTAATCCGCAGTGAATGTTAGTAAATGCTGCCAAACTGGAAATGTATAAAGAATTTTGTTGTTGTGATTGTGACTTATGGTGACAAGTACATGACTCGCAAACGGCATATCACACCAGACAGTTGAGTTGTAACATTGACTAATTTTGCTATGAAATAGGAGAATAATAAATAGCACAACACTAATGAAATATGCCCAGAGTATAAAAATGTTCTTTCTGGCGGTGGATGAACGACTTCTGCAGCTTCATAATGGTAGATTCGAGAGCCTTTCAATTAAAAAGAGAGTGAACACTGGCAACAACGAAAAACCGATAGCTATAATATTTTTAGGTGCACTTATGGTGTTTTGCATTGACTGACGTTTGCTCCTGTTGAGAGTCTGTCGAAAAGCTTGAAGTAGAATATGTTTAACAATATGAATAGACAGACATAGGCGCTGAACTCTAATTTTCCCTAGGCATGCGGGATCGATGACGTCACAAAGGGCTGACTTCATAGTCCGTCAGAATTGACAAATGAGCAATGAGCCGACTCGCAAGCGTTCAATATCACCTGTCACTTGTATATGGTGACAAAATTACGATAGTATCAAGCAGGCGCGTAGCCAGCCGGCCGCCTTCTGAATTGATTGAATTCATCTCAAATTTATCAAGGTTGCATCAGTTTATTATGGTTAAGTACATGCGCCAATGCCGATAATACATCGATCGGATCAGCATCCTTGTGTAAAGGACTCGCACGTAATACTCGACACTACTACGACACATCACGCTACTTTAATATTACTAGCGAGTCAATTAGCGAGCTCGCAATATCCCGCAACATATTCGCCAACACGTGCGCCGACAATCAGGAGATTTCAATCACTCTGAGTATGCCGCATACCCAAAAACATTTCTAGGTATGCGCGGCATACCTAGCATACCTGAGTTCAGCGCCTATTTGAATGGATATTTTGGGCTGCAATATTGAAGTTCTGTACTTCTTCAGCCTACATATTTCATCCGTGTCTCCTTTTTCAGGAAAATACGACCCGTCAAACTATCTCCTGCCGCAGCAGCCTCTCAACGCCTGCACCCTTCCCGAAGCCGGCAGCTACCTCGGCAGCTCCTTGCACACAGTCACCAATCCGTACGAATGCGTCATAGAAGGCGTCAGATTCCTCGGCACTTCAGGGCAGAATATCGACGATATTCGACAATACGGCTCGATAGATGACCCCATCAGACTCATGGAGTATTCTTACAAATGTGGGCATATCGCGCCTACTGCTCCTGATTCGTTGGGATGTTTTCCCTATTACGAAACCGATCCGTTTATTATTCCAAGAGAGCAAGGTCCGAACGTGTATTTTGCCGGGAATCAGCCTGAATACGCATGTAAAACAATAACTGACGATGCCGATAGGTCTATTGTTCTTGTTAGCGTCCCTACGTTTCATTCAACTCAGACCGCAGTGCTGGTTAATCTTCGAAACATGAAATGTGAGCCGTTGAGTTTCGGCGGTTTGTATATCGGTGATCCTGCGTGATTGTTAATTATAAGTTTCTCTGTGTGAAGAAAAAGCAATACTAAGTTTTCAATCATTGTGTTGTGTGAAGTTACCGTTGATTGGTCTGGGATACTTGCGATATTTTTTTGGTCAGTCGAGTCATTTTCTTATACNTGAAGAATCACTCAACTCGACATGAGTCGCATAGTGTGTGACTCGACCAAGAAAAAACTGGGTAGAAACTGACTTGTATCTGTTTAAATGAANGTGTTGAAAGTAGAGACGTTCAAGGTTATAGCCAAATTACAAGTCAATCACAATTCTATNGTTTTGAAGCGAGACAAGTCAAGTCGAGTCAATTTCAATTCATCACCGTGTCAAGTCCAAGTCAGTGCGGGGAGGGTCGAGTCCAAGTCATTGTGTTCACTGTTGAGTTTTGAGTTCAATCCGGTTCAAACCACTTTTTCAATCCTGCTCGAGTGATATAGAATGGCTCGCATTCGTAATATCGTAATTTTCCTCAGTCTTAACAGTTTCTGACCCTATTNGCCAAGTCCAGGACTGACATACGAAATACCAATAATGTGGTGACTTCACTATTCTTCGAAGTTACNCTGAAATTTCTGTCTTGGCTGTCCCAGTCTCTAGTNATAGGTCTTGGTTTGAGTCATGCACAATGACTCGAGTCATTTTACGCNTTCGAAAAATGTCTCGAGTCACCAAAAATCGTGAATCGAATCATGACAACCCTGTGAACTTTGTGNATTTACCTAATTCAGTTCGCATGACTCAACCAAGGCAAATCAGGGTAGAAATTTTGTATCCAGGCTTGTACAAATTAAACATTTNGTTAGTTCAAGGGTGGGCAATTATTTTCCTACGCGGGCCAAGTGAGAAGCAGAAAATATGTTGGCGGGCCGAGGAATTCTAGNTGTATTCTCCAGCGTATTGATTTTATTTTTTAATTNAAAGTTTCGCCCTCAGACCAGACCCATCAGNATGCATGTTTTTAACACTACTCCCGAGCGAGATTTCTTATACACTAATTGGCAACGTTTCANGCGCNAAGCGCGGAATTTTTCCATGTTTCATGATTCAATCGGTCGATAATATTGGTATAATTGCATACATATNNCTATATTTTTTAAATCTCTTTCAGCCCTCGTACTCAGTTTTACCGCTAGAGCGGANTGAGGTGTTGTCATGGAAATAATATTCGAGAGTGCCTGTTGGTATAATTACTTCNACGTTACATGTTATTATTTCGTGACCTCCCNTCTGCTATGTGAAAAGATATTGAAATCACNAAAGCGTACTAAACTAAAAGACGCACACGATTTCCAATGGGTGTTTCTTCACTGGAAAATATTNCCTATGGACAATTGGACATCGTGGTTTTTGGTCAACATGGGAGCAGTCCTTTTGGGCCAAGGCTTTCTCGCTGTCGAGCTTTTACTTAGTTTATTTGATCAACAGTTGAAATTGCACTGCCTTCTCAGAATTCCGTCTTGGCCTAACTTCATATATCTTGGTACGTCGTGGCGCGTTTATGGCTTACGCCGAAATACCCNATTCTATAACCATTGATCGCGCCTAGCGCAAGAAAAATTTGTAAGAAGTTGCATAAATTTTCAAAAAATACTCTATAATTTATGGTCATTCACGAAATACATTTGGGCGTCCATCGAGTTCAGCCCCCAATTGGGGGTTTGGGGTGCGGCAGGTACGGTCCTGGGGATGCTTTAAAGCTTATTGTCTTTGTAGCTGGTTTCCGAGAAGTGTGCAGCTTGCCGAAATGGCCTTGCTGTTAAGCCAAGCTTGCAGTTATTCCGAAATTCACCGTCCCTTGATCGAGTGTAGGCCCTGTGTTTTTGTCATGGAACCGACTTGAATAATAATCCGTGAACACGGCGACGTGCTCAGCATTAACTACAAAAAGACTGGTAATAATCAAATATTTAGTCCTCCGAACCAGTGGCGTAGCAGCCACTTTGCGGTTCTGGCTCTGCGCCAGGGGCGGCAAAATGAGGCTGCGCAGTGAGAGAGAGAGAGAGAGATATGGTATTCTTTTTCGCCTGCACCATCGAGATGCTTTGACGACGGAGATGCGATACGGACTTTATAGTAAGGTCATCTAGTCTGCACTCCCGTTTTTTCCCCTCCGTGATTGCTGAGCGCCTAGTGGGATAACCCCGGATACCAGTTTTCGAGTATTCGGTCCGACCCGGCCGTGGATCGAACCCACGACCGCGCTGATTCCGAAAACACGAATTAATATGTTAACATGGCGATGGAATCACTCCGAAATTGCCGTCAATGCCGATTGTGCGGAGAGTTCGCAGAAAAAGGAGAATGCCAGGTGAACAATCAGAAGATACTGGCCTCAGTGTTGTTGAAGAAGTTAGACGATGCATGTTTCAAGCTTTGGACATATTTAAACTTGAAGCTGAACCTAGGTTTACCGGCATACACCACTTGAATGATATGTTTGGATTTTTGAATTCCCACGCGCTGTTGCAAAGCGAAAGTCACAATTCATTCACCAGCACTTTTAGAAGCACTTATGACGACGGGATGGACTTTTTGGAGTTACCTGCGTTACCCATAGGTGGTCAAAGTAGTCAAGAAAGCTACTCAAGTAGAAGTAGAAGTAGCG
>ATSW01002456.1:0-10968 GCA_000444245.1 Botryllus schlosseri | reverse complement strand
ACATCAAGTATGTCAAGTATTCATGGATCAGATTCGATTGCGGGTGGTCATAAAAAAAGATCCCATAATATGTTGATGAATCCAGTGGTTAATGGGAACCATTTATACCTAAACGACCAAAGTATTTGTGTTAATGGTAGCTGTAAAATGCTACCAAATGGTATTCGTACACTTTGGTACTCTATCTCATAAACGTGCGATTGCAAACTGTTCACTTTGCTCAGTTTTTTATTGCTGGAAATGTAATGGAACCAATAGATTACCTACTATAGATTAAAGCATTTGAAATTGATAAGGCACAAGCACGATACTTACGCTACGTATAACTAAATAAAACAGCAGTCACATCTTTAGATTTAGTACTGCGTTAACAATAATCTCAAAAGTGTCCTGTAAAATACAGAGTTGAAAACGGTTGATACCATCCGGCGCAGACAATCGACAAATGCAGTAAGCCTATCGGTGTAGTTGCTTATCCCGAATATCACTTCTCTGTCATTCTGGGAAAATATCAGATGTATTTTGAATCGCGTCAAGTCAGTAAATGTGAATTGATGATGAACAACGATAGCGGGGGTATAACTGGCGTCAATATCTGGAGTTGCGCGTAGCAGGCATCGAATGTGAAGCATGGATCGTCGATTGCATCGTTAGTCATGACCCGACTTCCAGTATTTGGAGGCAATCGAGGCCTCATCGATTCCAGAGCAATGCATATTTCCTACGCCATTCCAGATTACGGAAATAATACGCATTTCAGTGGCGTTTCATTTATTTACAAATGCAACGGCTCCAGAATGTAGGTTAAATATGTGGATCACTCTACCAACGTCATTACTGCTCGCATTTCTCAGATCTCGTGACAAATTATTTTCCGCAAATATCTCAAGCGCGCATTCTGAATGTTCTGTTCAAGCTATTTTTCTGGAGCATATTCCCGCAGATATTGTGTATATGGTTTAGTTTCATCGAATAGATTTTCGTCTTATTCTAATCTAAAGCACGGGGTTCTTAATTGGGCTGTCCGCGGACTAGTTTTAAGGGGTCCATGAAAGGCCAATGTTAAACCTACATCTATACAGGGATGCCACTGAGATATTTCGGAATAAGTCAGACGTGGTGACCAAATAAACCCAGAAAAACCCAGATCCTATATTTCACTCAAATATCGATAAAATGGCTGTGAAACTGGAGCCTGACAGTCAGCAATTACAGTAATACAATCATAGAAGCCTTTGATATGGAATCTCCAACAGTTCATACTATACATTTTGTACACTGTAAATATGTTGTTTTCCTCTCGACGCAATGGTATGAGTAAACGAGACAATTGGTGCACCGCGTCAATACTTGATGGTGTATTAAATATATCATCGCACTGCGACTGTCCGTAACAGTGCCATCCATTCTCTATTTCTGACGGTTATTTTCGTGTATTTTCATTGACCTGACCAGGTTGAAAGTGATAGCCTTCGATTGATTAATCCTGGGACAATCACTTTGATCTGGGATAATGACATAGACCCATGCACGTTTGGTCCAAAACAATAACTGCCAAATCATGAAATTCGGAGTATATTCGAATGTGTTGCTGATAACCAACGCCTCAGACTAAATTGCTGGGGGCGTCCAACTGTCTCTCCGTGTGTCCCTGTAGGAGCTAAATATATTCAGATAACAATATGATGTATTAGTCCGATCATCACCGGGTCTACCCATGTGCAGCGCATACTATATACTGTTACATGTTATTTATCGACACAACGAATTTGTTGAGGTGATACTAGCACTCAAGTCTTTATTCGTTTTCCCATGAGTCGCCCTACGAAGATGACTCTTTGCAACCTGAAGGTTACAATTCAATCCAGAAACCCAGGTGATGCACAAAAAAACAGATCTGGCAAGAAAACCCAGGAGTGGGTCATCATAGGTCACAATAGACACACTTACGATACTAACACCATTGCACTCCAACTGGTATTCAGGCGGCGACGAGAGCTGGGCGTAAAATGACGGCGTTTTTTAGCCATCCTTGATACACGCAACCAACCCAAAATTTAGGTTTAGAAAATGTAGTAAATTATTTTCTACATGACTCAACTATATACCGTCGGCAGCTGGGAATTGCATTGTCGTCTTTTTGTAGCAATCCACCTTGGATGGTTCTGGAAAATTGAAATTTATTCATTGATATGCAATCTGTATATATTGTTTCGTGCTTTTGCAGCGACAACCTTATGGAGATGGAGACTCATGAACTCTTAAAGTCACAAAATCATGGAAATTGCGAGTCACTTCGAAAAGCGACCTCAAATCTGAAGCTCCTTGTGCTTACGATAAATAATAATCACGCATTCTTCCGCGCTCCAAGTTATTTTCCCATTCATCGTTTCCCCTTTCAAGGAAACGAGACCCGTGCTCGAATGTAAGAAGAGGATCCTTGCCGTAATACGTACGTGAACGGTCGATAGCGCGCGCACCAGCACACAAAATGTATTATGAATTTATGAAAGTGTGTAAATGGTATATATACAATATAGGCATATACGTCATCAGCAATCCAGGTCGAAGATAAATGACATGATGCGATGGACGCAGTTTAACCAGGAGATGGCTCCCGAAGAATCAGGAAACGCTATGTTTATAACGTACAGCCGCAACTGACCCATCGAACCATTAATAATATATAGAAAGCACACAAAAATCATGTACACATGGTATATAATATACACGAAAACGCACGCACATCAGGGACTCGAATCGTTTGTATTTGAAATTACGCTGCTGTTTATGTAGGATTTCGAGAATCAGATCGAGATTAAATAAGCTAATAATTTGATGGATATAGATTTATTTATAGTTTTAATAATTTTTCGCATGGTAGTGCCTCGACGTCCCGCAACAATGCCGAATATTTATGAAACGTAAATACCAAAATCAAGCGTGACAGTAATTTAGATTGTTATTTATACATCGGATTCATGAGATTGACGGTGATCGCCGACATGCGTTGAGATTACAGCTATAATATTCTGTACGCTACACAATGGTAACCACACAGCGAGGTCGACTCCACAATTCCTACCGAAGCGTTGGATGGAGGTGTATCCACTATCCATGCTCCTCTTNGCCATCCNTAATCCGCGTATAAGCGGTGTCTTACGAAAGCCTAGAACGGNGNCAAATGATCAGTGTGGTCGAAACACCATGAAAACCAAAACTGGCAAAACCACATCACGCATTGTGAGTGAGTCTTCACATAGTCTTACGATTGTCAGCCACGGGTTAAGTAAAATATATTTTGATTGCTAGCGTCATTGCTTTACTATAGAACACGCAGCGAAAGAACCCGGTTTGTGGAGATGTGCATAGTCACAATACATGTTTCCTCGGCATACAATCACGATGACTCTTTCAAAAGAAAACCCCGCAAACTAAAAGATATGAAATTTGGCATATTATGCAATTTCATCCTTACCTAACNATGTCAATTTCAACAAATTTCCTTCAGATATCATTCTTTTCCCTCGTCAGTGACAATTTTCCGTGNATACTGATCACTTAATTATTATGGGGTAGGTTTGTCACTAATTGTTTGTTCAAGAGATCGATATAAATTGCATGGAAATGCGGTATCCGATTAGATTTTATTTGTTTGCAGTTTTTTCTGTATNATTATTCATATTGTGTCCACATCATTGGTAAATTTTACGCCATGCCACTAACAGTTTGTATGATTCCTGAGCTGCGGACTTATAACATAACTCGACCCGTTTTCGTTCTATAGGAGCCCAGATAANCCTCCAACACTTTGGACGGGGTTTTGGAGACAACCTCTGTNAGATCCTAACCCGAGATCGATTNGTGTTGCAGCTGTGTAACGTACCGGTACTCGCCACCCAATATTTGCAGATATTTCCGAGAATCACAATTCATTCTCGATAAGTTCCATTCTAAACAATGGCTTTCATATAGTATCGGTCTGGAATATGATATATATTGTTATGCAGAGAAGCGCGATGAGGTATTCTATTGGTTCCCGGTGTTGCCGATATACTTCGTTGACGTCAGTATTGACCTCANTATTTGATATCACTGGTTTGCAATCAAACAACTTAGCTTATAATCCATCCTGGGTTTATTGTGGGAGCGTTTTCAAGTCCGTCACAANTATCGTCAGGTTGCGATTTACCTTCAGCTATATTCACGATTCTTATATGTTTAGACCGCCATCGGATTTGACAGAATAATCTCGCCATCCTCGTTACCAATTCTTCATGAGATAGCAGCCATTTANCTACTTGGAAATTATAGTGAGGCNTGCGGTTTCGTCGCTTTTCAAAAGGTTGTANACGACAGGCCGAACTAATGGGATCATGCAATATTCCCCTTTCCGAGGCAATGACAACTGGAACNTTAATGTTTTTGAAAATAGCATTGACTATAATTTCGCAACAATGACTTTGGATTTCTCGCAACTTGAAACATTGCTCCTTCAAGCGACCCACAAATGGCCGGCAAATTTGGTGCGTTTAGTGATTGCGTCGTATTGAGTATACTNCGTCCTAGCATACAGAATCTATATATATCATGGATAGACGAAGCGGACGATAAATGCCCCGTAGGTATTTTGCAACATCAATTAATTATANGAACTGCTGATACGTACAGCGTCCGTCGTCTCATAGTTCTGGAGTTTTCCAATTACTCTACCGGTGANGAATCTATATGCGGTTTTGTCAAGTCATCGTATCTGCGTGAAACTCCGAAAGCGGCGCGAACATGTAGTTTACATGCACAATCCATTCTACCTATTTGTTTCCTCGCGGCGAAATTGAATCATGCCTGACTGAAGCGTAGCANATGGTAGATATCTATATTATTGGCCNACAAATGATGTCGTGTATACAGGAGAATTAGTTCAATAAGGTAACGANATGGTGGAGATGAAAGCGCCAGTCGCAAGTATATAAGAAATATCAGGCTTAAAAAGAGATTATAAGGGAAGAACACAGTGTTAGGATGTTTCACTTTTTAAGCAGNTTCCGATTTTCTCTCATATAGTGAGTAGGACCTATATACTCGGACATCCGAATAATATTTTAGTTTTCNATAATAATTACAATGATTCATTCTAGATAGTTTCATCGCGTTTTCTTTGTCGTGTTTAACTCGCACCGGCATGTTATTTGTGTTGTAAATATATCCCATTATTGTCCACCACAAAAATATGAATTTCTCGAACATAAATCCCCGATGTCGTTCCAACGATAAATATGACGTGGTTTCTTGTTAGTTAGCGCAATAAAATTANCTGGTATAACGGTGAAGGTGATGGCTGATTGTGATATCATACNTATCGTATAGGCCTACCTTATTATATTATAAACAGTTGATAAAACGTTAGGAATCTCATTCGACTCCTCAGCAAAAACATACNAAATTTAAGCAGCTCTCTAGAGCAGTATTGTAATTGAATTTACAGTTCTAGGTGGTACTCAGCGATTGCGAAAATTGCCATGTTGATGACACCCACTCAATAATCGTTTCAGAACGATTGACTTAGCTTATAGCCTTATAGCATCCACAATCCGCACACCGATATCNTATCATTGGCNTCCATATAAATAATACAATAAATCAACTGTATAACGCTATGTTCATAGTGTTTCACATTTTACAGATGTTGTAGCATAGGCCGACATCCCAACGTTGGAATTGCATGTTATCTTCTGANACAACCTATATACTCGTGCGTAATGGGGTCGCTGAAGTTTTTCCTGCTTATTTCTATTTGCAGCCCGGGTAATAATGATTTATATTATTATTATTTATTAATAAAATCATGTTATGGTGCTTATAACAGCGTTGTTTTTTTTTTGCACCACCAGCCAATAAATTTCATAAATACCACAAGCTAATTCGATAATTTAGTATAGAATATTCACAGTAGTAAGTTGATTGTCAATAATGATATGCGTCGTCCTGATGAAGCTACAAAATCGATTGCTTGTTGATATTGGCGTCAGGTCAGTGTCGAATGTAAACATGGAATGGCAACGACCGATTTCGCAACTTCGTTCCGCTTCGCTGAAGCTGTATTCAGAATTGTTTTGCGGCTGCGGCTGTAGGATTTCTGGCAATCCAAAAGTTATTTTCCAGCGCGCAGAATTTACTGAATCTCTTCATTATCGAAAGCTACTGTCGCATTGATTCCGACAATATCAATTAAAATATGGTCTTTCGATATAGTGTCAGTCGGAAAGTTGTCCAAGGTGAATGTGATTCTCTATTTCTCTGTCGCTGTTCCCGCGCCGAGCAATCCATCAGAAAATGGTTTTTGTCTTCGTTGACTTCGCAATGGGCACAGAAGGGCGTTGTAGAAACCCCTACTCTGTGAAGGTGCCCATTCAATCTAAACTTTAGATTTTAAAGTGACCCGTTAGCAATCGAAAAAACACGGATTCATTTCTTCGCGATACATGTCTATGGAATTGTCGTTTCGACGTTAGGATGGTATGGTCAATACGCGGCTTCCAGGTCAGTACTTTGGTATTGTCCATTCCATATCGACTTGCAATGGTGAAACAGTAACGGTTTCCGAGTCTGTTAGCAGTAGATGGTAGATGTCGCAAATTAGTTATTAAAAAGATCAACCGGAATGTTTGCAATCCCAACGCATAGTTTGATGCCATGGAACGTTATGACTGTTGAGAACTTCTCCAATATGAAATTCGGACTATACACAGAGCAAAAATATGAGCTGGCGGGTAAATCCCGCGAAGCGCGAAAAAACTTTCAAGTTGAATATTTGTCAAAAATAATCACGTACAATGCTAAGACGTAGCATATAGATATTTTAGCGAATTTGATGTCTAACCCTTCCTTTTCATGACTTGGGCTTGGCTCAAACGTACTTGACCAGAAGCTAAATCAAAAACCAATGGCGCGGGCCGCACGCCATTCAAACTTGACACTCCTTCGCGGGACAAACAGTTTTTATCTGCGGCTCGTGGGTGCTCGGCAAGAAAATCATTCAATTGATTACTTTTGGGCTGCCATAAAATACGCTTCTCAAGAGTGGCATTCTTCGAAATTTGTCCTAATTGGGAGGATTCTCCGAATGTCTGCTTCGATGTTCTAAGCCACTTCGATTCAAATCCTTGTTTCTTATATTCAAAAGACATGTTATACATGGCATATGACATGGCCCTATAAGGAATTAAGACTGCCTTTCTCCGCCGTCTGCACAGTACAGACCATAAAAGCACCAGCTAACACCTACCCTACGAGTCTTCACCAATTACTCTTAATTCAGATACAATTTCTGATCGGCGCAAAGTTCCGATATTAGTCACAATCTAGCATCGGTATATCGATGGTACGACGCAATTATGGTATTGAAAATCGTAATACAATCATGATCGTTGCTGGAAGTTTCAGCATAAATTACACTCATTCCGAGTTCAAGACGCTTTATTTCTCTAAAGCGACTTCGCGCCCTCGTTCAGATGTTTTCTCGCCCCCAAGTGGGGCGTGTCCTTAAGTTTGAGAACCACTGCCCTAACCTGCGTCATGTAACAATCGAACTGATCGCACTCTTTTAGTCGGGTCGGGATCGTAACAACTTGGCAATTTGGATTACCACAAATGATGGCATACCTGCTACTCACATGATGTCCCAACATTATAAATACAAGTATAGCATATTATCGAAGTACACTATAGGCCACCAAAAGGGAATAAAATTACGAAACACTCCTTCCGACTTCATGAAAGGTATATATCCAATCATCTTCTTCAAACGATGACACGGGTCGAATAATATGTCTATTGATTGCGGTATGCAGTAATTTCCAAACCAGATGATTTGACAGACTAAACGTTCAGATGACGCTACGTAAACCCATCTGTCACATCACATCTTTCCAGGTTTTAAACAGTCAAGACAATACTGGTCGACCAGTAGCCAGCAGCCTTCATGGTAACTATTACATTGCTATTCAATCACCGCGCACTAGACTATGACTGGAATATTATGAACATGAACAGTGACTGTAGGTTGCATCTATGATAGGGTTGCCATACGTCCGGAATTTCCCGGACATGTCCGGAATTTCACTGTTCAAACTAGCGTCCGGGAGGAATTTCTAAAATATGCCAAATGTCCGGAATTTTGAAGACTTGACGTGGGCTCATAATTTTGTTTTCGTAAATCAGCATAAAAACAATATTTTTAGGAATATTTATGCTAATGAATGATATTTTTCTTCGTGCTGCGCGCGATTTACTATCACATTTATTGATTTTAGTATGGAGACTACCGCCCTCGCAAAACTGCAATAAAATATAAATAAAAACAACCTTCGTTTACTGGAATAAGCCTATAATTGTAATCGCACTTATATAGGTGAACGCTATGTTCCTAGAGATCGTTAAGGCCGTTTAAATGCTTTATTCAATGATAGTGGTTCCATAGTCGTTCGCCTTTATTATGGGGTTTGCGAATATGTTGAACGTAATCAGCTTCCAAAATAGTCCGTGAGTAAGTCTGGGCAAAGGTGCTGACTTCTTTTAGTAATCAGCTCGTCAAATTGTGAACATTTTCAAATTGGAGGTGGAGTCGTGACCATAAAAGGTTGGAAAGTACTGGATGTGGGATGTTGATAAAGCTACGTGGTGTGCACCGGCATAAGGTTGATTAACAATCTTATCGGTAGGACATGAACAATTGAACATGACTTAACGACGTGCAATTATGCTCCCTGTATTTTCGAACTCAACATCCTCCACTATATAGCTTTACCGCTAACTCTGATCATGTGGGCGGAAAGTAGTATCTAGTAATATATGGAACTACCAATATTATTGACAGAATTCATTCAAATAATTTAACGACCAGATGCATATAGAAAGCAGATCCATATAACAAGCACCCCCCTCCCCAGAAGTTGCATCGATTGCCATATAGTATGGGCTCAAAATCAATGTTTATTTGGGCGGGAAGGGGCTGCTGAAAACATGTGCTTTCGGTCCAGTTTACACAACACACAGCCACACACTCCTGAACCGTATCGTGACCACCTCTGGTCTATGAGGAAAGCTTTGTTAGTGTGACGTCATAACTCATTTTGAAATCCACTAGTGGGCGCTGAAGAGTGTCCGGAATTTGGGTTCACTACAGAAATATGGTAACCCTAATCTATGACGAATTCGTGATTAGACCATTTGTCGAAGTATCACGCCATATATTTATCAAGACAACATATTTGGTTATAAAAGCTTGCGGAATCCACTGCATTGTATGTTCTTACACAAAGGAAGATGGGAAGGGATGCAGCAGCGATGTGGACGATGACGCAAAATATGTAGAGGGGTGCCCATCCGGCTTCGATCATTGTTTCTGGCGCTGGGTTACGTCCCGGGATTCAAGTGTGTATTTTGTGTTACTGTAAAGACTGGTCAATTAACCATACATAAGGTCCTCGATATAGTAGCATATGTATAGATTATTAGGCTATATATAGCGGTGGTGCCCAACCACACTTTTTAGATCGCGACCCAAATCTGAATTATAATGTGAACTAAAATGTGCAGGGGAGGATTAGTACGTGCGATACGAATTTCGGATTGGTTTGGCCAATATTAACCTGGGAAATATTGCCGTTTTTATAGGATAAATAAGTACATCTCACTATGAGCACTCGATTTCAGACTCCACCACAGTTCCTGTGCATTACGAGGCGGGATGTACAAAGACACCAGCCTCCTCATGTGAAACCAGCATTGAAGACAGGGAAGTTGAAGTTTGCATAAGAACATGTAGTTGGAGTAAGTCGAGCAAATGAGTAGGCCTACGATAATTTAAACAGCTAACCAGTACCAATGTTCAGTGATTGTCACGATGGCGGTTATGCTTTTAAAAAGGCCTAGCCCTATACCATAATAATGAAATTATGGGCAAGGGAGTGTAAAATATCGTCGTGTCTATTTCTTAACTATAAGTTAACAGAACTGTGGCATGATATATCATCCACATCTTCCCGTTAAAATTATCCTGGCGAATGATACTAATAATTATCTGCCATAGTTGGGATCGTACAGCATTACGATCATGTCTCACCTGCAATATGGAATCGTAGTATGGGGAAATCCATGCACAACATTTTTGTGCAGAATTCGAACCCTGCAAAACCGTGCGATACGGCTGATCTCATTTGTACCTTTACGTACCAAACTATCGCCTTACTACCGTATAGGCTTACCATATTTTGGAAATCTAAAGGTCATCTTTTCGCTCAGAGCTAAAATCAACGTTTTTCACTCCGAAATACCCGCCGGAGCGTCATTTCTGTGCTAATTTGCGGCATATCACTCGCAATTTGCTCTAAATCTGACCTAAATTTTCAAAAAAGAGGACAAAATCTCAAAAAAGAGGAAAAAAGGGCGTCCTCCGAGGACACTTTCAAAAAAGTCAAAAAATAGGACAAATCCTCTTAAAAGAGGACGTATGGTAAGCCTACTACCGTAAGCATCGAATTTAGCAAGTTGACGAACTATATCGCTTCGAAGTACCAAAAGTCATTCACAAATATTTTCCAATAGTTTTCCTCCTGTGTTTAATGACTTTTTCAAGCCTGCTAAAAATGTCCGCTCCCATTACACGAGATCCTCGTCAAAGGGAAATATCTACTTACCCCCACCCAATATCAACCTAACTAAGAGATCTATCGACTACTCGGGACCTATCATCTGGAATGCATTACCACCACATATCCGTGAATTGCCTTATAATAGATTCAAAAAAGCCCTACTTGATTACTTCTTGTCGTTATACTAACACTGTTGCCCTACCTCGCTCAGACATTGCTTCATTGATCATTTGCTACCATCGTTTAATTTTTCTTTTATTTTCCTTTTTTAACTAACATTTTTTTACAGCCAGACTGTTTAGAGTCAAGTCTGAGT
>KE605148.1:0-11581 GCA_000444245.1 Botryllus schlosseri | reverse complement strand
ACACAAAATGACTCGACTAATGATACTGCACATATCTAATATCTAGGGTCACCATACGTCCTTCTTTACGACCACTAAAAAACGCAAGAAATGACCCAAACTATGAAAACTGGAGAGGGTCTTTTCCCGATCTCAAAATACGGCAACCCTACTAAAATCTTTGAAAATATATTCAGCAGTTATTGCTATTTTTATGAAAATTTCACTAATAAAAGCGACACAAACTTATCACAAACAATTTCCAAATTTTAGTTAGAAACAGTGTGCAGTTTTGCCCGAAAATTGGTGAAGTAGACTCAAAAACACACTCAGAAGCAGTACATGACTTGCATACTCTACCTGAGACTTCACAGCGCACTGATACGGTCCGAGAAAAATGTTCGGCAAAATCTCCTGCATCTCCCTCCTCATTGAATAATGCCAATCCTGCGGAAAAAAAAATTTCCAATATGAAAACAAATCGGAAAACGAATGATATTTTTCAGGACCAATGTGTCAACGGTCGGTTAGTAAGTAGGACAAGGCAAAATCAAGTAGCCTATCTCAGCGATACGGACTCGAGTCGTGATTTTTTGTTGACTCGAGTCAATTTTCGTATTGACCTGACTTGCACTCGAGTCATTGTGCATGACTCGAGACTAGGATGGACAAGACAGACATTTCATTGTAACTTCGAAGAATAGTAAAGTCACCACATTATTGGTATCTTGTCTGTCACTCCTGATACTTGAAAAATAGGGCAAGAAACTGCTAAAGCTGAGGAAAATTACTATATTATGAATGCGAGCCATTCTATATCACTCAAACAGAGTTGAAACAAGAGGGTTGTATCGGGATGAACGGGAAACTGACTAGTGCAGATAATTACTTGGACTCGATTCAAAACACTATGACTCGGACTCATAGGCGCCGAACGCTAATTTTCCTTAGGCATGCGAGTTCGATGACGTCACAAAGGAATGACGTCATGATCCGACAGAATTGATAATTAGGGATAATATAGCATCAATTCATGAGAGTTAAGTGCCTGCATAAATGCCGATTATGCAATATCTTCGTGTTAACAAACTTGCGCGTATGATAAGCTTGTCAACGAGTCCGGAAGTGCTGTCAATTAGCGAGTTCCTGATCGCTAGCGAACAATTAAATACGCCGCTTATTACGTAACCTCGGCGACGATTTGCGCAAGGCAAAATGTCAGAGTTGCTATGGAATCTGTTCTATAATGGCACGGACTTCAGGTTGTTCAAACCTTTCTCGTCTTTTACAACTCAAGCCTTGACAGTTGACACACATCTTCTGATGGTTATGTTTAGGTATTAGCGGAATTCACTTAGCATGCATGGCGCACTCACAATCGCACCTGTCTGCGGACATTCATGTTATTCAGGTCAGCGATGTCGCTCTTTAATTACAATCGCTAATCAACAAACACCTAACGGCATTGTCACCAAGCCATCGAGAGATTGGAACTAACGAATGGTAGGCTCGAGAGATGGGAGCCAACGCATGCTCGGCTATAGACCTGATAGTTGGCCAGCGATGATATCTTTCGTACCAGGCCTGTTGCAGATGCGATTGTGTAGGCAAGCGATAATATCATGCGCGCCAATGCAGATGCGATAGTGCAGGCAGCGATGGCACCGGGCCTACTGCTGATGTGATTTCATGCTCAAGCAAGTGAAACTAGGCTTGTCGGAGACGCGATAAAGCAGGCAAGCGTCCCAAACGATGATTGCCGAGCGCACGGCAATCAATGACACAATTTCGCGATCATCTCAGCGGGAGATCGCGTCGCGTTACATTGTGCACAGACAAATCTCGTTAATTGGCAACGCGCTTGTAGCTAATTGGCCGCGCGCAACGTGTTACCTCACTCACATAAGCGGTAGCAGGTAATGTCGTAAACGGAAATACATTACGATTCGTTCTAAATAACACAATCGGGGTTTATGCCGATTCATGCCAAACCGAATTCTAGGCATGCCGCATGCCTAAAAAATGTCTAGGCATGCCTTGCATGCCCAGGTTCGGCGCCTATGCAGTCGGACTCAACCCTTTACTAGTTGACTTGGACTCGACTCTATGGCGAATTGAAAATGACTTGAGTCAAAAGTATATAAGTGAGATTGACTTGTGACTCGGAACCTTGCGACTTGGTTCTATTACGTGACGTTCTTGCAGCCATTGCTAGCTCACAGTCATCCCTATCAACAGTGGCCAGTTGTTCATGCGGTAACCAGATTCGATAAATTGAAAAACAGCACGTTGACTCAAAATTGAAGCTAGTCAGTTGTGCTTCAGTTAGTTACGGGTTTTTAAAGTTCGTCCTATTTCTAGTTTTGAAAAGTGAGTGTTCTGGTTCTAGTGAATTTCGAAAATCCAGTAGTTTGGGCAAGTACGCTGCACAGTGTGTGAGGACGAGAGATGGCGCCAAAACCAGCAACAGCGGGTCACGCAACCTCAGATTTTCGGAACTACTGGTGCTCGGTATGGTTTTCCAAACTGCCCGTTAAACTAACAAGTCTAATAACATAATGTATACTTGCAATGAGTGGTAGCTGAGGAAAATCAAACACCGGTTCTTCATCCACATCCATGATNNAACCAATTTCGAGATCTGAAGTTTAAGATAGCAACATTCAGCACNAAATACGNAGAAAATGAATTCTGACCTCATGCGTCACAATGTGCAATGTTTTTTCNCAACACAAAACNATCCAAATGNTGTCCGTCNAACNGTTCCTCATGTCCACTTAAAATTAACGCTTAAATAGCAATGCAAATGAAAAAAGACATCATCACTCAGAAGAACTTTACACAGCCACAATCGTACATAACTGTTACTTCGACGGTTTCCAACCCTACATTTTTCAAATGGTCAGTGAACGCATAAGAATGCGACATTAGAGCCTGCGAGTCAAAATGAGGGTAAGATTTAGGGTTGGGGTAAGGGTTTATTTTGGGGACATAAAACTGCAGTTTTTCATCATGTCGCATGCCCAAATGTCAGGCGNCTGTCTTAAATACACGTTCAATACATTGACAAACCAGAAGTACAAAAGCAGCCGATTCCGCCACCAAAGAAAGGTGAAAAGCAGTAATGAAAATGCAGGGGTTCTTAAACTGGAATCTGCTGACTAGCTTTAATGGGGGCGTGGAAGGACANTGTCGAAAATACAACTATAACCTAAAAAACCACNTCACCCTTATTTATATGATCTGTCTTTATTTACTGTGACATGGGCTTGGCTAAAGTGTTGACCAGGTAGCTTCAACCCTATATCAAAGAATCTCCANCGGTTAANTGATGAACATNACTTTTCAGTCATCGACTTCTCAAACTTTTATTTGGAATTTTGAGAAGTCACAATAAATTTTAGGGGGTACGAGCAACCACCNGAAAAATGTAAGGTTTAAGAACCCCTGCTTTACAATGAAAAAGGTCACCGCAAGAGAAACGGTTGCCAGCGAATACGGCAATTGGTGAATTCCGCATTAGAAATGCAACAATTATTATTGGCAAAGCGATGCATCAATACTGTATTCATAACTTTCGAAACGAGTGTTTCACTGAATACGAAAGATAAATGTGACATGGCACTTGGTAGGTATAGAATAATGTATTCACCTTAGGGTTCAGCGGTAGGTGTTACGGTTTAGATAAGTTAGGAATAGGATTAGGGGCTGCAAAGTTCTGAATTCACCGGTACACAGAGAAAATACTCGGGCCGGTAGTTCCGCGCTTCTCATTTACGCAAAAATATATAAACGCGGAAAAAGTATCATTGTGTTACTCAAAATTTTGCATAAGCACAATCAATTTCAGCGAGTGCGAGCTACCACCCTTGAAGAACGTAGTGGAACGTTCTGAAAATGTTCAAGAGCCCCTGCATTGCAGTCTTTACGACGAAAAAGGTTACCGTAAGAGAAATATATTTACACAAAATTTTAACTGTGTCAAAAACACTTCATTTCCTCCGTCTCAAACGTTTACCACTCCTAGACGGCGTGTCGGAAACAAGATCCGCATCATCGCACTCCACAACGTCAGGCATGGCGTCAAACGGCGACGATATCTCCTCAGGCTGCAGCTTAAACCTACGCTTGGGTCGTGTAGAAGCAGAGGCCTTCCTAGTCTTCTTAGGCGACTTAGACGCCGACGACGCCACTGCGTCCTTTAAACCCTTCAACGCATTGCCGACGGGGGAGTTCTTAATCATGGAACCAAGGGTTTTTGAATTAGAGGCTAGCATCGGAGAACCTGCATCCATGTCATTGGAGTTTGAATTATTGTAATTCGCGGCACGCGTTTTGCGTCGAGTCATACTACGAGTGGATTTCACGGCAGAATCTTCAACGTCGGAATTTTTGGTGGTTTTTTGTCTGCGTTTTCTAGTCCTTTTACTGGTGTCCGGAGTCGCGTCTATTTCGATGGTAGGCTCTGGAAAACATCGCCGGTTCCCAGTCTCCTTCAGCAATTCAGAATCATCCAAAACGCCCTCGTTTTCGTTATTCTGACTTGACGGTACAGAAGTTTTCGATTTTTTGGCGGGAGATTTCAAAATTTCCGATTTCTGTACAGGAGACTTCAAAACTTCTAATTTTATCACAGGATACTTCAAAATTTCCGCTTTATTCACGGGAGACTCGACGTCGGAAAAGACTTCCGGGAGAGGAGTAGCGGGGCGGGCTTTACGCTTGCCCCGCTTCAAAATCGAACTGCCCCGTTTCGCACCCCTACTGGGTCTCGAGGTTGCCGTGACTTCGTCGTCAGTCGATTGTTTCCGGCTGCGTTTTGACCGGCCCGAGTCCACGTCCGTCTCGTTGATCACTTGCGGGTTCTCGTCCGATTTCGCACCCGCGTTTTTCTCTTTCAACCGTGTCTGCAAGTCGCGATTTTCGCTTTTGAGACGAGCGATTTCGGACGCCTGCTCTTGTAACTCGTCCTCGAGTTTATCGCGGCATTCTCTCTCGGCCGCGATCTGGCCTTCCAACGCTTTCACGATCGTATCGCGACTGTCGCGAAACTGACTCAGCTCTTTATCCCGTAAGCCGACAGTCTTTTTGCTCTGCTGCAAATCGTTTTCGAGACTTTTCTTCTCGGCGACCAGTCGCGAATTCGCGCTCTCCAATTTGCGCAGTCTCTCGTTTTGCACGTCGGTGACTTCGCGTCGGAACTTATCGTAATTCGCTTTCAGAGAGGCGTGATCTTGCTCTTTCTGACGCAGCCTACTTTTCAAGTCCTCCAATTCGCATTCACATTTCTCACTGTGCTCAGTCAATTTTTTAAACCGATTTTTCACATCGTCAAGTTCGCGGTCGGAATTTTCATTTTTTTCCGTCAATTTTTTCAGCCGATCTTCCGCTTTTTGCCTCGCCGCCTCCGAATTTTTCAGCCTGCATTTCAAGTCTTCGGATTCGTTGTACTGATGACTGCGCTGGAGCCGCTTCACCTGACTTTCCAAGTCTAACAAATCGCTGCGCGTGTTCGTATTTTGGTCCCGCAATCTTTTCAATTCATCGTCGTACGCCCGCGAATCATTCAAGGCAGCCTGGAGCTCGCGATTTTTAACGTCCAATTCGGACCGCAGAGACGCGACCGTCTCGTCCGCGGCGCTTTTAGATTCCGTCAATTCGTCAACACGAATTTGCAAAGCCTTCCACTTTTCATCCGAGATCTCCAGGTTTCGGCGCAAAACCTCGTTTTCCTTGCCTTTGCCGTTTGCGTCGCCGCGCGTTTCGCGCAGGACGTGCTTTTTCGCCTCAAACTCCGCTTCTAAACTTTGCAATTTCTCGCTGATCGCGTCTTTTTCGTGGACGACCTGCTTCAATTCTATTTTCTGCTGTTCCTTTTCCTTCATGTTAGAGTCCAATTGCTTTTTCAGATCATTCATTTTATCCTCGGATCGCTCGATTCCCATTTTTAACTGTTCAAGTTCCTTGACTTTTGACTCTAATTGCTTTTCGAGGCCATCGATTTTATCTTCAAATTGCTTGTTTTCACTTTTTTGTCGTTCTAATTCCTTGATTTTATCATCGAATTGCTTTTTGAGGCCATCAATTTTATCCACGGATTCTCTATTCTCAATATTTTGCTGCCCCAATTCTTTGATTTTACAGTCCAATTCCGTTTTCAGGCCATCAATTTTATCCCCAGATTGCTTGTTTTCTATTTCTTGCTGTCGCAATTCTTGGATTTTAGAGTCCAATTGCTTTTTGAGGCCATCAATTTTATTCTCAGATTCTTTGTTATAAATTTTTTGCTGTTCCAATACTTTCATGTTAGAGCTCAGTTCCTTTTTCAGGCCGACGATTTTACCCTCGGATTGCTTGTTTTCAATTCCTTGCCGTTCCAGCTCTTTAATTTTATTCTCCAATTCCTTTTTCAGGCCATTGTTTTCGCCGTTTTGCAGCTGTTCCAATTCATCGACTTTATCGTTCAATTGCTTTTTCAGGTCATCGATTTTATCCGCGGATTGCTGGATTTCAATTTTTTGCAGTTCCAATTCGTATACTTTATCGTTCAACTGCTTTTTGAGTACGTCCATTTCTTCCTGAAGTTCGCAATTAGCCAGCGACGCGTTTTTCTCCTTCTCTTGCAAGTCATGGAATTCATCCGCGATCTTCTGTACTTCGTTCAGTTTATCCGACAGAATCCGCAAATCTTCAGTTGTCTTAACACTGTCTTTCTCAATAGACACCTTTTCGGCACACAAATGACTAACTTTTTCGGCAGATATTTTCAAGTCCTCAACCAATTTCATTTCCGATAACTTCAAATCTGAGATCGCAACATCTTTGCCTTTGATATCGTCACGAAGAGCACATATCTCCGCTGCGTTTTTCTCCAAAGATTCTACAAGACACTGCAAGATTCCTTCCGTGTAGCACAAAGTCTTGCTCTCGTCGAGAACGACAATATCGCCGCACAGATCCGCGCTTCTCTTCATGATATCTTCAGATTTCTTCTCCAAGCCCGCAATATCGCATTTCAACTCGTGCACAATGTTTCTCAAATCGACAATCTCCAATTCTTTCTCCTCCATTTTAATCTGACGCGTGTTTGCGTCATCCTGAAATTGTGCAAGCTGAACTTTGAGACTGTTATTTTCGTCCTGCATGTCTTCCACTTGTTGACGACGCTCGTCACTTTCTTCCATTAAAGATTTGATTAGATCTTTCCCATCTTCGATTTGAAGTAAAAGCTGTTTCGTATCGTAATCCTTACACACACTTGATCGACGGCTGCGTCGTTTCAAAGCATCAATCTCCTTCTCCTGTCTCTCATTGTCCAGTTTCAAATTTGTAATCTCCAACTGAAGCTTTGTCCGTGCACTTTCCGCAGAGCCATTCAACTCCGCTCGCAGATTTTCGAGGTCTTTCTCGTGTTCGACCTTCAGAGCCGCCAGCCTGTCTTCATTTCGTTGCTTGAGTTCACGTAGGTTGTTTCCTGACATCAGCTCCATTAGTTCTTGCTTTGAATTTTGCTCATCGGTCATCCTAGCGATTGCGCCTTCCACGTGTTCGTCACGTTCCTCCTTCATTTCTTGCATTATTTTCCGTTGGTAACGGTGGGCCTTCTCTCGTATTTCATCTTCTCTTTTACTATTCTCAATCTTTATTGCTTTAATCTTTTCTTCTGCTTTTTTCTGTTCAGCAGTCTTCGCGTCGAATAGCTTCTTGTACTCGGATTTCAAATATTCGATAACGTTCAAGTGTTTTCGACGTTCGAGCTTCCAATACCCAATGTCGCACTCGATATCTTCATCTTCCGTATTGGATTCCGAATCATATTCAGATTCCTCGTCATCGTTTTCAAGTACGGTGTCTTCGTTGTCTTCGGCTGGAGGCGTTTTAACCCAATCTATCGTCATTCGAGACGATTTGACTTTTGCGAAAAAATCATCGTCCGTAATCTCAGTCTTACGCTTGGTACCTCGTTTTGTGTCTTCGATTCTTTTTACGTCACGCGCCACGCCGGAGAACTCTAAAACGTGAAGGGTCTCGTCAAAACCGCTGGCGCACATGTTGGCATTTACGATCATGCAAGTCCTGCCTTCTCCGAGCAGACAATTACGAAAGAGACGGGTCAGTTTCGAGTCTCTGTACGCAAACGCCTTTTGTCTTGATTTGTCGTGCCTGTGTTTCTGATTGTGCCGCAAAGTCTCGAAGCACATGCCAAGCTTCATCAGCGAGTTATTGATATTACCAGCTTCTTTAAGCCTTTTGCCTGCTTCGCCCGTTTTTGCGGGCCGCTCGGAACCCGCTAGATCGCAAAAATACATTCTTGTTATCTCCGCCGTTTTGGGTTTAGGGATATCTTTCACTTTTACGAGAGTGATCGTGAAAATACAATGGCTACGGCTTGAACCTTTGTTAAGCCGAGTCGCGGCTACGTGCAAGTTCTTCTGCCCGGCCGACAACACTTTCATTACTTCACTGGCTGAGTTCACTTGTATTTCCCGCATTCTTGTAATGTGCGACCCGCCTTTTTTGTCATCGATCATCGTTAAAACTTGTCCGCGTCGGCCGGATTTTAATTTGTCTTCCGTAACGGGAACTAAAAGATCGTGCAATAATTCGCAGTACAGTTCGACAAAAGACACAAAGATTGCGTATTTCACAGGAGATTCCGAGATCTCTGTGGTTGAAAGCTGCGAGTTATCTGTACCCGCCGTGGTGTTGCAGGAATCGAGCTGACTGCTTACATCAGATGACGTATCATAAAGTAGAGTTTTCTGATTCCCAGATACACTGGCTCTGTCTGCCATGGAGAGCACTTGACTTTTGATGTCCGCACTTGTCACTTTTTCACTTTCGCTCATATAACATAACTTCCCGCCAATTTTCGGTATGAATTGCACGTCGCTGATTAGTTGAGCACCGATGTCATCGAATATATCACTAACCGCTTGTGGAATTATACCTTCGTTGCCAGGTGTGCCTTGTAGAGAGTATGTTTTTCCAGAGTTAGTCACCCCATATGTGAAGACAAGACCGTTTTTACCGCTGACAAAGTCTTTGATGACAGGCTGCGCCGTTGCCTGGTAAAAACTACGTTGATCGGTATTTCCGTCGAATATCTTTGTAAACGCAAATTGTTTCACAGATTGATTGAAACCCCGACGGTTGCTCGCCTTAAACTTTTTCGACTCTTTTGGGGCGTTAGCGGTCAATATCTGACAGTTATCTGCTATTTGCAGACATTCCTGGTCCTCGCCTGCCTTAAGCTCACGGTCAGTGAAGGGTCGTAGTCTCAGAAACACATTGAAAGCCCAGTCGGCCGGCAGATTTTCGAAGTTCTCGAAATCCGGCAACAGGTTCTTTTTCAATTTATTATCGTCGAAAACGATATCCTCCTCGGCATCGATTCTTGATACCGAAGGTACGGGAATAGCGGTCATTTCAAACCTAACGTGACTACGCAATGTCTGTCGAAATGGCAACGGAAAACTCAAGTTAATAAGCAGGAATATGTATAATCATCTTATGTAGCGATAGCCAACAAAAGTTAACAAAGGGCCGGTTTTAAAAGCTTGAAATTGGGTCAGGTCCGTTAAATCTCATGGAATGATTCACAGTCATACAAATGTAACGGTGTATAACTAAGGGTTGTAACGAAGTCACAAGACAATTGGACAATTAAAGTTTTGACTAGAGTCATTTTCTATTCACCACCGAACCAAGTCATAGTGTTCACTGTTCAATACCGAGTTCAACTCACAACTGCGAAACCCTTGGATGATATTGAAGACCATTTTTCTCACTCTAGACATGTTTAATCAACAAATAAAAGACAGGTTCTGGATTTATTTCTCAACTATTTACAGGACATACGAGACCTGAACTAGTCATATAGAATGTGTCGAGTCGTCTTCCATTTTCAAAAAATTGACTCAAGTCATTACAACCCTGGTACAACTACACGGTAAAGTTTTATTAGCAAAAGCAATAAGGAAATATATCTATTGTTCTGTTAGTCACAGCCAGTAGGCGACTTGGCGTTTTTAATTTCTTCCTAGTTCTCTAAATCCTGGTTATAAAGTGGGGAGAGCGAGTCTGTGGCAGCGGTCAACGTTTTCACTGTCATACAGATACGAAATCTATTTTTTATAAAGTTCCCGTTTGAAAAAGCGACTGAACTGAAGATAACACTACAATTTGTTTTTGAACATCAACGATAATGGATTCGGTTAATTTGTTGAAAAACAATACGTATCAAAGTCGTTTCGACACATTCCTATTTTTCATTCTATCACAATCTTGGGATGTATTGATCTGATGAAACAGATACAGTTCAGATTCAAAACTGAAGGTCCATATTCGGACTGGGTATGGCTAGTTTAGTATCCCTGGTCAGCTGGTCTATGGTATCATGCTTGACGGTGTCACAATTCTTCACCTTGTGATGATAAGAGCCATAATCGTAATTTATTACATTGATATATGATATAGGTTTACCATGTTTTTAGCACTCAAAAATAGGACATTTTTGCTGGCAAGTTGAAATGAAAGTAGATTGGCGACGTTTGATGATGGTTTACAGTTTTTGGTAGTTAAATGCAGGCAAAAGTCACAAAAACAAGGTAGGCTAAATCAAAAGTTACAGACAATACACAAATCAAATTTATTTTTCAGATTCAGCTATTGAATACCGTACTAAATATACTTTGCGGTTCCTGTAACTTTTGCCAATAAACCAGGTTGGAATCCCGGTATGCTTAGCGCAATATCTTTGGTGTGCCAAGCACTGAGCGGTTCTCAGCGTCACACCTGTGTGNAGTCAGTAGAATCNTTGGTGTGCACGAGACACCGATTCCNTATTGGCGAATTATAAGCACAATATTACAAGAGTACTGGAGCGCAAAATGTTGCACGAAAGTCCGTCACGCTAACCTGCGGTAATGGAAATCCATGCTTGTCGACCTTATAGATTATTTCAACCATAGGCGCCGAGTTACGCGGCCACCCCATACAATAAGATTAAACGCCGTCTGTCTGCCATTTCAAATCACCAGCGCTGTCAATTAGCGAGTCCGTGATAGTGCGTAAATGCCAATTATTTACCATTAACCGATACGCGCGCGAATAATAGAATACGCAGCTTCGTCGGCGACCACGAACTAGTGCTTAAAACGCCCCAATAATCCGTGATTAGTAATCAGACAATCGAAGCAACCTCGTTTACGACACGCTTGCGCTGAGAAACATTATGGAGAAACACCATCTTCTCTTTCGACGAGACGAGCGAATTCACGTTTTCTTTCTCGTAATTTGTTTTGTTTTTGCGCCCTATTCATTTACAAAAAAATTCTTGAGTTCCGCATTGGAGGCATGGAGCGCGAAATAGGACAGTTTGTTTGTGTATGCCCGCGAATTGAAAGTCATTCCTGTGCAAAGTGCACATATTTGATTACTTCATGAAAGAAATCTCTTGTATTGTAAACAAACATGCACCTTTAAAAACTCTATCAAAGCGTCAACAAAGATTATCAAATAAACCTTGGTTATCTCTTGGCATACTGGTATCCATTAAGCACAGAAACAGACTCTACAGATCACTGAAAAATAAATGGTC
>ATSW01002447.1:0-19135 GCA_000444245.1 Botryllus schlosseri | reverse complement strand
TCTGCACTGATTACGAAAATATAAATTTTATTCCGCTCGTGGCCCTGGAACTCCCACAATCAGCCTCGAAATTTTCATTGTTATGGAGATTGGCATTGGGACGCAACAATGCTGTCTGGCTCTTTTTCTCTTGAGCTACTCTCTCGTTTCGCCAGACAGCATTGTTGCGGCAAGCCGGTCAAAAGTAACCGTCAAATTGCCTGTAGCCAAATGGAAATTGTGACGTGATACAATTTCACTGAGGCGTGAGATTTGCCTGTGTCGACACCATATAGGACACTATGGTTTAACATAACGTCTCCAAAGAAGGGCTCGAGCGATATAGGATTTTGAGTCGATGCCGATAATACCGATAACTAGCGCCTTGACGACAACTTATATGTATATATTTGGCATCTACCTTAAGAGCTTTTATGTTTAGACCTGAAATAAACCAGAAAGGCTGTAATGGACAGTGGACACCTGTAAGTGTAAGGTTTCAGAAATAAATCAATATTTTCAGTCTAGCACTCTCAGATCGCTCCATGAAAATTTCGCTACCTCTAATGACTAAGGCGATTTTTATTGAACTAAAACCTTAAAAAAACTTAATTTTGACCAAATTCTGACCTAACGTATGCAAATTAGGTGTTTTCCCACATAATGTTAGAATTGTACTACTTATCTTTGGTTGAAACTGCCTATCCTTACGAAGTAGTTTAGCCTAAAAAAAAAATTTCACTCAAAAACTGACAAATCTTTACATGGAAAAAAAAACTTTCTCGTAACGAAATTTGGCGCTATGAAGAATTCTAGTAGTTACATCCCGTAGGGTTACCAAATTTTGGAATCGGGAAAGGGGGACAATTTTACCAAATCAGAAAAGTCAGTTGATCAAAACTGATACCCGATTTCGCTATTTTTGCTGAAAAATTTGGTGGGTTGACTAAAATCAAAAAGAAGTCGTTTCCGATCGAACCCCCAATTTCCTATTTAGCGTCATTTATGCCTATGTTCACTTGAATATATCCATTATCTTAGCTGCGAAATCAGTAAAGGAGGACGAATTGCCAAGAAAGAGGACATTTAGGCATCCTCGGGGGACATTTTCAAAAACCTGAAAACGGAGGACAAATCCTCCTAAAGGAGGACGTATGGTAACCCTACATCACGTATTATGGTAGAAATAAATAAAAGTTGTTGTAGTACAACAACGAAAGATACTTTCCTACATTTTCGGGTTGAACGTGTCTGTCCTTACTACGTAGCTTGCCAAGAATGGAGAAAGAACGTTCAACAGTAGCAGTTGTTGGCTGACAACACTGAAGTTGTGCATACACTGCTGGTGACACACCGTGTTGCTTCATTCTGACAATGGTATCTACATCTTGATATAAGAACCATGCAATACCCACGCGGTCTTGCTTCAGTTAGGATATCGCGGTACTTTGAGCATAACACCATGTCAACCGATGTTTCATTTGAATGTTTATGTTTCACACTGAGCAGACAATGGGCCGTCTACAACGGTAGGGCTATAAAGCAGGCCACCAGCTGTGAAATGTCAAATGATAAGTTCACCGACAGTGCAAAATCTGCGATACAAACGAAATACAGCTTGCAAAAAAATTTTGACTTTGTAAAAATTGTTGACGTTTGTTGACCTAATGCTACAATTTTGACAAAATTTTGACTTTTTCGACATGTCAAAAACAATCACCCTACTGATGACCAATATTTTCTTTAAAGCATGATTTCGATTCAATATTTTTGGCGAACCGAGATAATTAGTCGTTTTTTTCATTGTCTCAATATAATTTTCAATCAAAGTAATCAGTAGGGCAAGTTTTTGCAACTTTTGCGACTTTTTTACAGGTTCCGGCGGCTTCATAAATACTTTTGCGATTTTTCATCAAACTTTTTGCAATTTTTCCGATTTTCCATGCAACTAACGTTTTACTGGCTATTAATTTTGTTGAAGTCGCCAACACTGAGTTTTGCTACAGTGCCTTGGATACGGATCGATTCGAGTATCTCATACCCTAATAATTTCAAGGAATTTGTCCATAAATGCAACATTTTGGAGCAACTTTGTGAAAAATAAATGCAACTTTTGTGAAAAATAAATGCAACTTTCCACGGATTTGACTGCAACAAAAACTTGCCCTCGTAATCAGTTTTGTTCAGCCGAAAGGTTGTGAAAGAGAGATGTTACGCCATTTTTTGATTGCTGGATTCTTAACTCTGAATCAGTGGTGAGGAGTGCCGGAGACTCTTGATTTCGATAAGCGTTCCCAGCATCTCGCGCGGTGATCTCACACACAGTAACGATTTATTTTGATACGTTGACGTAACGATTTATTTTGATACGTTGACAACAATATTGCGCTCATAGCCAACCAATCGCGAATCTACTGATAGGATTAAATAGTTAGGACGTACATTGAGCTTTACAATTGCACAGACTAAGCGAACAAGATTGGTAATAGGATGACAGACGGGTGGGCTTCAGTCATAACAACCACGCATGTTCCACTCGAAACTGGAAGATTTTTGTGACGCGCGCGTGCTGATTGTTTAAAGTACTTCAATCTTTCTAATCTATCTATAGACTATGTCAGCATGGGTGACTTGCTACTTGCTACTCTCCTCAGGCATTTACATTAGAGCACACAGTATCCAGCGGCAAAGTCTTGTATTAAACTCGTAATATTCCCAACAAAAAAAGTAGTAATAGGATGGTGGTAATAAATCAGAGACAACGCTTGATGTTGACAGAGAGCCCGTTAGCTAATTCGGTCATATCAATACAACTGATGCTGACTGTTTATCGACGACATTCTGAATCTATCTTCTCGTGAGCAGTGCGATTATGTTGCGGGGTCGATTGCATCATTGCATCAAAATACACTAACGCTTCTCAGCAACGGGACATATCTTCCTAATCCTAAACTAATTAATCGTGTGAAATCATAATGTGAAATGAAATTGCGTGCGTCCTACCGTTCATCTCAGTCAATCATGTACAGGAGAGCGGGCAATACGTATAAGTTATAGTATACGACTTACGCGAAGTGTTATGAACATATCCAATAAATCTGTCAAACAATGCGCTGGAAATCCCGGAAATTGGAGGAAAACTACTCGCATGCCGCTATTAAGTCTGCGCTCGAGATAGCCGCACCGTGATGTGACATCTATTTTGCCTGCCAACACGAGTCATTTCTAGGGCTGGGCAAAATCGAGTACACGAGTTATTCGATTCTGAATCACGCATTACGCTTCGAGTGGTGACGTCCAGGCGCGTATCCAGAGCGCGAAAAAAAGGGGGGGGGGGTTTGCGTTACGAAATAGGCTATTATGACGCCATCATTACAATTACTCGTCTCCACGCCATGGCTAATATTTACGATATTGTATAGTTTAATAATAAAAAGAGATTTGCGGTGAGTGGGAGATGTACGAATACGATACAGACATTGCCTGAAAATCGCGTTTCTTTTACGGTATGATTGAAAGAAATTCGTAATTGCTCACATTTAGTCATGAATGAGCCAGCAAACGCCGCCCGTCTCCAAGCGCCTAGTTCCGGCCAGAGATGCGCGAATTTGTAGGGTTTTGACGATATTATGCGCACGATCGGTAGTATCGCAGCGGACGAACAAGCGCGGAATAAGGCGGTAGCATAAACGAGGGCAATCGCAATCGCCACAGAGAGGTGTGGTGTGAACGAATGTGTGCTTTTCGATGGCTTTACTAGCCTTACGGCTGAGCGTGTAGTACGCGCGAAGGTAATTCGACTTTAATTGCAAATACGCAAGTCAGTCAATTAATACAGAGTACACACTGGGATAATAACTTGATCGACAGAGAAACTAGTCACCCGATATAATTAGGTTGACTTTACTACTAGGCCTACTCAATTCTCCCGTTCAGCGACAACACAGGCCTGTATTTGGACGCCAGCAAGCCACCTAATAATCGGGAACGTGGATTGCTAGGCTTGTATTTTGAAATGTGAATGTCAATCGTAGACCATTTCTCGCCAATAATCGCGAAGACAATGTGGATTTGAGAANAGCATTGTCGTACNGGTGCCGCCNTGTCTGCGTCTCGCTGATCAATCAACACGCCGNGCAATNCNTAATTAGGATNTCNANGCGAGCAGGTGCAGCGAATTCGCGGGCGATGTTGATTGCCGACAACTTCGTCTTNGCAATTACGTATCGCGTCGGCCAATTAGATTAGATTTTCCTAAANTGNGTCTCTCGTTTTAGCAAGGCGAGAGAGAAATCGAGGGAAGAAAGTTGAGAACGTCAGCAACTACCGCTGAAATGTAGCTGAACAAGCGCAGAATTCGTATGGAATTAGCGAAATATAACGACCTATTTTATCCTTTCGACTAATTCGGCGCATGATTCCAAGATTTGGTAGGGGTTTTAGTCCCCTTAAATAACATTAACACGCCATATTCGCCTTCTCATACGTAAAAACGAATATGTTAAACTAATAAATTAGCAAATACTAGAGGCTATATTTTACATCAATTTTTAGGATTTTGAAAAGGGGGGTCCCGACCCCCTAACCCCCCCCCCTGGATACGCCACTGGACTGACGTCATAGCAGAATGTAATATGCCAAAGTTCAATTACCTACCTTTTCATGCGACCACAAAGAATATAATGCCAGTTATCCATCACATTAAAGATACTTTCGTATTTTTTCGACCATACCGATTTCATTGCACTTGGTGACAATGTTGTGGGATGATCATGACTTCGGAAATGTGTTATTTCCAGTAACGTTCGTAGCTTTGTACTATATGTTTCGTATGCTACGATACGACCAATCAAGGTTTCAAGGCTTCAACAGTGAGAATTAGTATCAAAACTATAATTCTCGTTGACAAATTACCTTTCAGTGGCGAGGAGCGTATAATTTCATTACTACTCGAAAAATACATCGTCTTTTACTATTCGACACGAATCATTAAAATTGTTACTCGATTCAGATTCGAGTACTCGAATCATTGTGCCCAGCTCTAGTCATTTCATAGCTTTTCATTTTTATGTTATCTGACGTTACTTTTAATTCAGCGAATAAGTGTCTTATTTGTAAATTCCGAGCCAATGTGGGTTTTGATTGAATGACTGCTCCATGTCGTTTCGACTTTTATCTTTTCGTTTTATCGCAATCTCCTGATGTTTTGAAATGAGGAAATTAATATTTAACCGAACGGAACTGATTCAGTATATCCGACATACATCCGGACAGCTTGAGGTGTGATTGTAACCTTGTTACCATTTATACCGGCGAAGCGATCCTTTGATTAATTCTCAATGCTGGTCATAGTGAACGCCAATGAAACTTACTAACCATGACGCCCATCTAAAGCCGAAAGGCGAACATTCGCTGTAAAATTCCTATAACTTAAAACAAACGATGCGTGAATTGTTTTGAAGAAAACTTGTCCAACAGTGTGTCTACATTTGTAAATACATGTTGAATAGCAATAAAACAGTTTACAGGGTTTGTCGTAGCGCTGGCACGATATAGCGTGCGAGCGTTGTTACTGAGTAGAAAAATCCTCCTCGTTTGTCCGGATAAGCTTGCAGGGTATATTCGGGCCGGGCGACGCGTATGAAAAGTGTATTGTTTCTTGGATGGGAGAGATTGGTTAATATCTGCGATGTGGGTGTTTGTGTTCTACGTAACTCTTCTGTTGTCTGATGTCGCATTCCCGGAGGAATGCCAATCTGTGTGCGGAAAGAACAACGCGATTCCGATCAGCGACACGAAACGGGTACGGTGTTCCATGGAATGTGAGTATCTGTTATAGTCTGGATCGAAACTGTCGATTGAAACTCGAGGTGATAGAACATTGTAAACGAAAATCGTGTATTTCACTTGGTTAAATCATAGCGTACAACCCAGGAATATATGTCCATAAGTATTGGTGTATTTTACGCATCATCTCCCATCCATTAGGTTGAGCGCGTAAGCAAAGTTTTGAATCCGAAAGTGCCGATTGCCTCATTTGCACCCGGCGCTTCGGTGGATATGCGGTAAACCACCTAGTTTCCTCCCACGTATTTTCAATGTAGTTGCTATATAGTGCATATTGCGATGTGGCGGCGAAAATAACACACTGCAAGCATATATAGATGCCGATTATACAGTGTATCGTGTTTCTGTGTACTAACGATATATATTAACTCACAATTGTATATTATTCGAACATGGAAACTTGTTGTCGCATTTTTACACTTGGCATCGTTTGGATTCGAACGTAGCGTCCACAATGCACAGTTTCATGCGGATATATGTCCCAGTGGATTCTGTTTGCGCACATGAGAAACGAATTTCTAGCTATTAGGAAAATCAGTGGTAAGAGGATTTCCTATGAGAAAGTGGTAACAAGTGCTCTGCATGCTCGCGTATACATTACTATCTAAATATCGTTACTGTCTCAGTTTTCTGATTGCGTAAGAAGTTATACATCACATTTATATATTATATAATCAAGCGCCAACGCATCACTTTGCCGTGACCTCGTTGAGTTAGCTGCGTCACAATAGAAATACTCCCAACATTGTGCCAACGAGAACAAGGTCATAAGTTTTACTCGGCAAATATAATGGCAAATACTGATATTTTGAGTTCATAACGTCATATACACTTTCTGAGTAGTCTGTATATTTCAGCGAATCGCGACTGCGTGCTCCAGGATATTCTCGGACCCTGGTCACGCCATACCAGTGATTCTTAAGCATTTTGAGACGGACTTGCTTGTTCACGATTGTACCGGTACATTACGAGCACAGCAGGGTTGCTGAGGTGACAACGTTGCTCGCGTTGTATATTGTACGTACAGTGTACAATCGTACTATGCACGTACAAACATGTACACTGTATTAGCCTAGACATCAAGCATTGGTGTACCGCCACAGATTCTCAGGTGTGCCGAAAATATTTTTGGAGTTTTGGAAAAGAACTGTTTTAATATTTTGAATAAGGCCTGGAGACTGGTATACGCGGCTTACATACGCTTCAACTTCTTCAACAGCTGATAAATAAACAGAAGTGACAATGAAATCAGTTATGGCATGCTAATAAATTAGGCAATCTTTCCGCAAAGAGCAGCTAATTCATTCACGAAAATTTAAAGCTATTTGTTCAAAAGAAATTGAATGATTTTTATCTGCCTGGTAGCAAATCCTATTTCATAATCGGTGCAAAAACATTCCATATTGTGGTAAAATTCGCGTGTTCATGGCTAGGTGGACACTGGACATGGCTTTTTTTGAGCGAAATCAAAAGCTGTAAACGATAGACACTGCTTGGGATTAATTACAAGATGCAGGTTACTGTTGGTTATGTTTGTTTGGCGTTTACAGCGCAAGTGGTTTTCTTGGTCATATCCTAATATCCTATTGACATCTAGGGATGTACATAGCAAAATGCGGGTAAGTTTATGAACAATACAACCTCATATGTTCTGTTCATGTAATAAAAAAAAACATCGATCTTTTTTAAAGCAACCTTTTTCGGCCCAAGTGTGTCGCGACAGTTTTATAACCTTTCTAGTGAGGCACAAGCCGAAAAAGTTTGGGGACTATTGACTTAGAGTAAATTTAGCTATAGCCTTGTACGCATTGCCGCCTTCGTAGATAGGGCCGCGCACAATGATTCGAGTAGTGACAGCTGATATTTTCGAGCACTGAAATTATTCAGCATTTGCCACTAAGAGTTAATTTATCAACTCAACGAAAATTGTAGTTTCGATAGTGTTTTTAACTGTGGAAGTCTCAAAACCTCTATTATGTTCGTATTACAGCATGCGCAACAGGCAGTACAAAACTACACGCGTTATTAGAAATGGCATATCTGTTAAGTCGTAAGCAACCCAATTCATAGTCACAAAGGGCAATAAAACATCGGGCATGGTCGTAGTATCTATGCGCAGTTGTGCAACATTCAGCCACAGTTAGTACCCTTGGACTTGATTCATTTTGTGTAGTAAGATGGCGCTAAGTGTTCGTAACATGCAGTGAGATTAAAGCCGGGAAAGTCGTTTACCGTATTCGTGAGACATCGTATCAACTTATTAAAGATTCGAAAGACGCAAAAATGGCTGTGCTTTGTCTTTGTTTATGCGTTAAACAATGCTGGAGGAAACCCTGTGTGACCTCGCATGAAGTAAATTGCTTGGGAACGCAATATTATCTTTAATGTGATGTAGACCTGACATTATGATATTTGTGGTCGCATAAAAGGCACGTATTTGAGGAGCTTCTTGGAGGTACTCAACTTCAATATGCAATTAAATAGTACATTAGTATTGAAATGATCCCGAATATTTTCGATTGACACTCGTCAGGGGTAATCGTCAGCAACTAGTAGAGAATTGGAAAGAACATTGTATATCAACAATAGCATCACAAAATATGACGTCACCAGCATGAAATTCCGAATGAGAGAGCGTTCAATGTACCATTTTTAGAACTTGGATGGTACACGAACTTCTTTTGTTGACAGCTTGACACAGCCTTGCCTGGTGCATTTTCATAAAAGTCGACTCCAAGGCACACACATGAAAGTGTGGACGGGCCCTCGTCGTTGGGAAATGTTAGAACGTCCAGTGATACATATTTAATTACCACGGCCGAAATACGCCCCGTGAAAACATCTCATTCTGCATATGACGCGAAAACATCTCAGCGGAAAGTAGACGCGGAAACCGGTTTTCCGAGCACCTACTCGAAAAAATGACCCATTTTAGGCAATTCACTAGCGATCAGAGTTAGGTAAATAAATTTCTGGTTTTTTGTCCTCTTTTTCGGATCCGTAAATTTGGGGGGCGAAAATTTGTGTCGAGCTTGATAAGGGGCGATGAGTTGAAAAAGGTTGAAAACCACTGCTCTATACGAAAATCAAATGCTGAAATTGCGAGCCACGGAAATCTAACACCAGGCCCACGATTCTCACGTGCAGATGATATGTCCCTTTTACGAGCAATCTTCGCGACATATCTAGTTTACTTAACGTGTTACGAATGAGCTATGACTCGTAGCGGATAACAGGCATTACAGCGGCGATAATATATCTATCGCAACAATGTCGTGACCGGTTACGTAGGAGTCATCCGAGTTAATTCATGTATCGAGTGGACGACGTCTGCTACAGTTAAAACTCATACAAACACCCGGTGACTTTAGTGGAAATTCCCATCGTACGGCAGCTAACGGCGACATGTCGTATTCGCAAGGACTACGACAGGCCTTTCGCGTACTTCGTATTTCTTATACTTGAAATTGAGTAAATATTAATACCAACCATCTAATACAGTGGTTCTTAACCTTTTATTCTCCAGCGCCCCCCTTCAAACATTGACTGAGTCTGGCGGCCCCTGTTTTAAATACTGTAGTAAAAAAAACAATGGGTAAGTGGTCGAAGTCCGGTTTCGGGTTGGGACTTCATTATTAGACCACTCGACTAATTAACGGTGTAATTGTATGTGCTATTTTCGGGATCAAATCACGGTTGTTATAACAACCATCGAGTAAGGCCTACGGGCTCATAGCATTTGGTTCGAGATCGATGTACACATCCCGAATTCTCCTCTGCGATTGGCAATACGGGGAAATTAACTGTATTGGGTTTTGTTTTATTGCTTTGTGTGACTACTAAATCAACTGAGAATGTGTTAGAGATTTTCTCACATTAAATTCAGCACTGCACCAAGCTCATAACTTTAACATGAATAGGGGTAACGAAACTAAGCACTATCATCCTTTATCATACGATGGAGAAATATTCTGACGATGTAATTTTGTAGCTCTCAAATACAAGTATATTTAGTTCATCATTTTGGCCCAAAAGCTTTAAAACATCTTTAATGTACAAAGGGCATCACTCTCAAAAGTTGTACACTGTACACTGTGCAGTACAGTGCCTTTTCGATTTCGACACGCAGTGCGTTCAAAACATTTTTGCGGAAAATAACCCGAGCTAGCGTTACGTCAGTATAAGAATCAGTTAATTAGTATTTTCATGATTTCAAAGCACCACAAAAGATTGGAAGGTGTCGAAACGACTTGGAGTATAGCTAGCGTGACGGGAGTGTTTCAACGGGAAATTGGCAATCCAAAAATACGCCAAATTCATTTTACATGAATCACAATAAACCACTGCATTCATGAAAACATCGTCGGTAGATATTTCGCGATAAGCGCAACGAAACACGGTGTGATTTAACAGATTTTTTTCGTATGTTAGCTTGCAATGAGAACTCAGGGATATACAGAACTATTGTTCTACTTCTACTATATAATCATATGTATACACTATCTACTGCGAGGTCATCTTTCTCCAGCGCCCCATAGCGCTCTCCTGAGCCCAGCGCACCATTTCTCCCCCTGAGCGTTTCCACCCCCTTCAAAATACAAATCGTCCCCTGGGGGGCGCTGGCTGGAGACAAGGTTAAGAACCACTAATCTAGTATATATCTGGTATCAGAGGAGGTCAGTAACGACGGATTTCTACTATTGCGGAGTACAAAAGTAGCATTTGCCTATAGCTGCATAACTTAGTCACGTTGTTATGTTTTCAGGCTACATCCAATTCTATTCAACGGTTTTGATAAAAATATTAAAAGAAAAACATTTTTAAAGTGAAAAGTAGGTTTGGAGTGGGTTTGCATCATATTTTTGAGTGAAATTAACATCTTATTATTATTATTATTATTATTATCGTGAAACGGGTCCTGTATCATAGTATCACAGAATGTATACTTTCAAAAATTGCTCTTATCAGAGTATTCTGTACTCATCATTCATTTTGCGTTGTCGTGTGCGATTTTGAAAGAACTCCATTCCTTACTATACTTACTTACTATATTATATATATATCATTGCCACTTACTACATGTATGAGGCACTTCGACCAAATCCCCTTGAAAACTCCTTACTTGAGTACGGTTCATACCTTTTATTTTCTACTTCTAATGGAGTAGAAATTTAGCGCATTACTTTTTTCCTCATATTGGAATGCAACACTGACCACTTCGACCGTCTGTCTCTGGCATTGTCACAACGCACTGTCCAAACGATTCCAGGCCACATAAACGCGAAAGCACGCGTTGGTCAGGCAGCGAGGGATGAAATTCAGACCGATGATAAAAATCTACAACTAAAAAACGAATCGACCCGATAAAAATAGATTCTACATCAGGTATTTTTAGTTCACGGCTAGTGGCGAGATAGCGTGGTGGCATAATCCACAGCTGTCACACCAATGGGTTGTGTGTTCGAGTCCGACCGAGGTCGACTCCAGAATTCCTACCTAGCCTAGGTGTTGGAGGTTTATCTAGGCTCCTCCTCGCCATCTCATCCGCGTCCGCGGTGTCTTACAATAAGCGTAGAAGTTGGTCGTGTTGTAAGTCGGCAGCTACGGAATCAAAATAAGGAATATCGGTATGGTGTAAATAACCATTGTAGTCGACAAACACCATGACTACCACCAACAGGACACGGCGAAAACGGAAAACCCGACATCGACACTCGGTAGACTAATAGATATAATCTACCCGCCAATGTGAATAAAAACATTAGTTATCGCGTACAGCATAGTCATCAAGAGGCCTCGCCAAGCGGTTAAAAGTTCTATAGATTTAGGCCAAATAAAAGTGAAATACTATAGTGGATAATATTACCATAATTTCATGAATACAACTCAATAATCGCAATTTGTACGAAGCTTTTGAGACGCATAAAGTGAATCCGCAACGATGCGAGGTGTTCATAAATTGACACCGAGTTTTTTTTTAGCATGAACGTAACATTCAACTTTATACCGAATTAACAATTAGCCTTTCAGTTGTTTCTCTGGATTTAGATTTGAGTCTATTTCGCGCAAGTCGTTCAAGTTTCCAAAACACAAGGTATCTTCGATTAGGGATCCCGCACACGACAGTATGCGTCACCCACCGTATTCCATCTGTTTGTAATAAAGGGTGGGCATGAAACACTCCTTTGCATTTTTCAGATTAAATCTTTTCCACGCTAACAACAGGATAGTTCCTAATACTTCGCTACCGCACACCAATTGTAAATAAGGTATTAATGCATTTTTAGTACACTCCCACGCGTACGAACCGAACAAGTGTGTTAATTTGGACAATGCACGTAAGTTACTACATTCAAATTAGGCTGACCCCTGCGCGTATAGCGGCGAGGAGTGCCGAAGATAGCAATAAACCAACGCGGTTACAAGCGCTTACATGAAGGAAGCGCATTGATCCGCGATTTATTCGGAATTTTAAGTTGCAAACAACTGTACCCGCAAAGATTACGCCGATAAGTTGTCACGAGATTTCGGTTGCGATGAACGAAGAGAATTATTGGAAGGCTGTATTCAAATCATCGGCTGTGCTGTAATTTTTTGGGAAATACTCTTTACTGAGAATGACAGCAAGATACAACAAAATAGTCTTATCCTTTTATCTCAAATGCCTGATATAATATTGTTTACGTGTGATCTCAATGTGTTTATCATTGGAATTTGACTCTTATGTCTTACATAACACGACCACGTCTGCGCGGTGTTTTGAATATACCTGTTATTGGTCGTAACTCGTAAGTATTGTTCCGACGCGTACAAGTACACATATGAGCGAAAAACGAAACGCGATTGTGGTATGTATAGTTTTAAAAAAGGGTCGTTATTTTGTAGAAATATACCGAAGCAAAATACACAATTGCTAGGAATGTAAAGAATGATATATTAGCGATACATGATTCGATTGGAGTAGATAGAGACGATTTGTGCGAGTACTGAAATTATACGCCAGTTCCCGTTCTTAAGGTTTGGGTATAATTTTGGGTCGCGACGACACCAGAGCGATCTGAAACATTTGTTTAAACTCTTGCAGCGAGGAAGACGCGTAATCGGGAGATTTTTGACCTAACTCTGATCGCTGGTGAATTTACTAAAAATTTCATTTTGCCGAGGTGGTAGTAGCTCGGAAAACCGGTTTTCGCGTCTACTTTCCGTTGAGTTGACCTTTTTTTGTCCCCTCATATGCAGAAAACATCCGTCTTCAGTGCATTTTTTGACCGTGGTAATTAAATACATCTCACTGGAAGTTCCAACATTTTCGCCCCCTATAGCAGCGTCAAGTACTTTCGCCCCCTTCTCTCCCACAATCGGCCACTGCGGGGCCGATATTGCCCACGTTGGGACCAGCTGGTCTATGGTATTAGAGCCACTAAGCGAGACATGCAGAAAGTCGTTACTACAATATGGCTTGATCGTGAAAATACGTCGCCCTTTGTATTACACAAATTGGTTTAAATTCATGAAAAGGTTTGTCCGACATTGGATTCTCTGGAAAACACCGCGTCGGAGACCGTTGGGATGCCTTACTGCAGTGGTGTGCAACGATCGGGTGCGCGACTGTAAGACACATTTATTTCGAGAGAAACCCGCTTTCCGCGCCAAAACACATAAAGACTTGAAGTTTTGGCCAACAGACGGATGGCAAAAGTGCCGCGTCAATAATATCTGCAGCGATAAAACCTTGGTCAAAAATGACTGTCGCTGGTTGACCAAAACCTCTATATTATATGTGGTGACATGGTCGGCACGACACAGTTCCGTATTCACTAAATGAGTAGACAGTAGTATAAAAGCAACCCATAGAAAAAAATAATGCACCCAAATTTGAAAACGGGTGCGACAAAAATGTTTCATAGAGCTGCGTTGCATGAAGCTGTCGTCTTCGCGTTCGCTATATCATACAATCCCCTAAAAACGCGTATAGCATACTAATAGAGGTTTTGGGTAGCGAGACGCCACTAAACTCAGATTTAAGTCGCGCCCTGAAAAGTTTAAGAACCACCGCCCTAATAGTTATATTATTATTTATAGTTTCTACACTTTTTACCCACCGTGGAATCGTTGAAATCTCAATTAATACTATGACAGCATTCAAAACATGCCGTAAAAGGCCACGCACGTTAGTGAACATGAATTTTCTGTGATTTCGTGATCAAATCACAGCATCGTCAGGAGTGCAATGAAATAACGAATTATCGTTAGCTGGCCTTATTTTTCGTTGCGGTCGCATATTTGAACTTCCAGTTGACCAATAAACTTATGACGTCACAATGAGTGATACTCGAATTCTCGAGTCGATTATGAATTCCTAATCATACTAACTAGGGATGGTGTGAACCTTTGAAAGGATCAGGTTCGTGAGAACGGGAACCTTTTTGAAAGGTTCTGTGTGAATGCGAACGTGAAACCTCATGACGTCACGTGCTGATTCCAACTATAAATTTCAGTAAAGTGACAGTCTATATTACATTGTACACGATACCTAGTGACGACTCGGGTCACATAATGCCGCAATGCTGAAGTACATATTGACGTTTTAAACGTCGCCAAATGTATCAACCGGGAAAATAGAATGACATAATAATGCCATAAAATCAATATCTTTCATCGCTTTGCCTAAAATTTCGACAAGAACTTGCAAGGGAATATAAGCTTTCGCCTTAACGGTCCAGGCCAAACCGGATAATGTATCCGGCGTCTGAGTATTGCGAGGTTGATATTGAGCTTGATCAGAGTGTAAAACGGGTTTCTATACTTGCTACCGATATCACCCCATTAACAAGTTGAACAGCAGTAACCAACACCCCAATCGCACGGATTTTGATTTTACGATACAATAAACATATGAGGTCAAGATTGACCCGGTACACTTGCTAGATTTTTTACATCAGACAACGATATCATTTCCATTGATTAGTTGCATAAACATCATTTGCTGACTACATGTAGTGTATTTCGGTCTTGGTGTTGTGTGATTGCGGGTCAAGCTCACAGCAGAGAGTCGCTAAATATTCACAAACGGAAAGCTGGATATTTCGAGCAAACTTTCGGAACAGAGCAAGTTAAATGTTTGGGATTGTCAAGGTGCATGCTCGTTTAGTGTTGATATTTTATGCTGCCAGCGCCATGCATGGAGTGGCCCGCAGTTGAAATACAATAAATTACAATCAAAGATAACGAAGTGAAAATTGTAATATATGAAAAAAGTTCACAGTGCAGAACCTTCGAAGTTTCGTTTGTGAACGTGAACCTTTAAATTTCTGAGGTTCACGCACAGAACGCGAACGTGAACCTCACGTTCACACAATCCCTACTACCAACTGCTATCGCAAAACTAACTGCAACTAGTTATTGTTGTTTTTATAATTACCGAGGTAACATTCCATGTATTCACAGACCGCGAACATACACCGTATTCGCGTATTGGACAGGTCACTGCGCCCATGGCGCAAAATATTTGGTCCGATTGGTACCTGACTCGTGAAAGATCCATTGCTCTGATGGTGAAGTGGAGTCAAAAAGGTATGAAGAAACATGAATTTGTGGAGAGACCTGATTCCTTATCGATACACTTTGTAGTAAATCATTTGACTTCGGGCACCGTCCAAGGTTATTACCTTCATTACCTAATGAACCTTCACGACGACGCGTACAATTTTCACTCAACGGTACGAACGGTGCTGAATGTAACTACAGAAGAAGATGCAAATTTATCAAAGGACGCGCTTTCGAAGGTTGGTGATGATAGCCGTATAGAATTTCTAATAAGGTCGTCTACAGCAGTTGTCGGCAACCGGTGGTCCGCGGAACACTGCCGTTCCGCGAAACGCTCTTTTAGCATATTGGTCAAGATCAGTGCTTTCAATCCGGTGGGTCGCGAGCCATAAGTGGGTCGTGAAGAATTTCTGAATGTTACAGTTTTTATTAAATTCTCCAAAAATGCCGGACAACTAATCTTCTTACGATTATGCGGGCTCATGCCCTTTCTCCTTTGAATTAAAGCCACGTTCCCGTGCTTACAGTAATTAGCGAACCAGATTTTCCCGACAGTTATTTTGATAGGAACGCGTAACTGGACAGTGTGTTTTGTGTATGCTTTGAACTTGCGAACGCTAATTGGAAAATGCAATCCAGTCCGATTGTAATCGGCAAACAATACTCCGGACCCATTTATGCTCGACGTAAACGACGAATTACCATACTTGAATACCCGCTTCCTCGTTTGTAATCCCCTAATATGAGCATGAGCATTCTTGTCAGGTTGATGTACTCGTATACTCAAATTGTCGCGCAATTTCACTTGTGTGCGTCTAATTCAGGGACGGCCAACCCGTGGCCCAAGAGGTTTAGTTGCCCGCGGGGTAATTGTCAAAATTAGTTAAAATATCAAAACATAAATTACCAAAGTAATTTATTGTGAACTTGCAAAGCCAAACAAAAATTTGATTAGCCTGATCGCGACATTTGGGATGTTGCTGACGAAAATATCAGTTCCTACGCATTGGCGTAGCTAGCCACATTTTTCGTGGATCTTCGTTCGAGGTTCTGAATCATTGTAGCTTGCGGGGAACGGCATAATTTCAATACTAATTTTTGGTACTGGTGAATAAAAACATGTTCAAAATTTCAAAATCAACCTAAAATTTGGTGTCTCATTTCCATAATGAATGGACAATCGTTTGGATTCGGATTCAAATCTTGGAAACCGTGCGTGGCCTACGATATTCGTAGGCCCCTGACCGTGTTTTACCAATTCGGTCCGCCTCGATCTCGTGATTTGAAACGAATAATAGGTCTGCGCGAAAATCTTTCACGAGTAAAATGATGTCGACATATCCACTGCGATGTATAGAAACTATTAAAAGTCACAACATTCAATACATAAATTGCAATACACAACAGGCCCAGTGTGTAAATGTCCCCGTTATTGGAGAGACACGTGTACATCTGATTCACCGCATTCTTCTTCGTCGCTAAGCCCGGCATTTGTACGCAAAGAATGACTTATAACTTGTGCGATTTTTTTGACCTAAATTACGGAAGATTTTGACCTTAAAAATATTAATTTTGACCAAATTTGACCTAACGTATGCAAATTAGATGTTTTCCCACATATTGTTAGAACTGTACTACTTATCTTCATTTTTCGTTGGAACTGTCTGTCCTTACGAAGTAGTTTGGCCAAAAATAAAATTTATGCCTCAAAAACTGGCAAATTTTTACATGAAAAAACGTTATTTTAACGAAATCTGGCTATCTGAAGAGTTCCAATAGTTACATTACGAATTATGGTAGAAATAATTGAAACTTTTTGTACTTCATGGCTATTTCAAAGCGCTTTCTGAAAATGTCGTGGGTTGATCACTAATCGAGAGAATAGTAGTCGTTTCAGCGAACATCCCCAGCTTTGCTCCGCATAATATGGATGCTGAGTTACGAACAACCGGCAAGATGGGACTCATCACGAGGACTTTATTCTGCGTCGAGTTGCGCAGTGAGTTGGTGAGTGCGCGCAGACTCGTGAAAAGTTAGAGGGAACATCGCACGCCATGCCTGAAGTTTTTAAATTTCATAAGTACACTGTTGTGTACAGGACCCCCTTTCTTGCGCTCAACCGCGTGCGTCATTAACCAGAGTCTATTTATGATGCACATAAGCCGAGATGAACGTGAAAGTATCCGCGCAGTACACCGCAACTTGAGAAACTGAAGCCGATTAACGAAAATATTCTCTATTGATACCCAATCCAGAAGTCTTTTGTACCTATTGCCACTGTCAATTTTTCACGCTGCTAACACCGCTACGTAGCAACAACGCAATCGTTTGATACTACCGATATTCAAATTACTGCCTTTTCAGCCTTATTGTGAGCGAGCGGTCTTGATGAGAGTACAATGATACCGAAACACAAGGATATTTTGAGAACATCAATACAATGGGATTGAACTTTGACTTATAGGATATAATTCCGAATGTGGCCTCATAATCTGAAACAGTCGCATCAAATCGTCACATGAATAGAACGGAATCGGACTGGTTGACATATGTATGAGTAGGTCGTTTCCAGCGTTGCCACTCACATATGGACGGGAACTTGCCTCCAACAATCGACAAATGAAATCAAAATTGCAAGTGAATGTCACACAGGATTACTGACGCAGCATCGCAAACGCGGAGCACATCTGGTGTGGTGTGGTGGTACGTAGATCGGAACTAACATTTCAACAAACGGTTGCGAGCGGAAACCGTGTTTGAGACATTTTATATAAATGCGCTTTTCTATCTCGGAAGAGAAGGTCAAATCCATTATGAACATTGCGGTACAACTTGGCCAACGAATTATCTCACTTCGGAAACATCAGAAACAGCCTATTTATACGAATACTAGTCTATAACCATGTCAGGATCTGACACATCGATTTAGCCTACCGACAACACATCCCACTTTATTTTCATCTCGTGTGGTATATATATATGTTACCTTCTGTATTTTTCATACAGTGTACAATGAACATGCCCGCGTCACGTCGATTCCTTATATTGTCATTTCATCGCAATCTTGTAATTTTTTGAATTGATAAAACTATGCTGAACCGAACCTTTAACGTACAACACTTTTCCCTGTGCAATGCTTGACAAAATTTTGGTTGGGTCAAATTAATACCGTAAAACCATGATAGTGCTTGACAATTTCACGCGAAATCTCATAGTCGTAGTTACATGCGCGTTGAATTATCTTGATATATGAAAACGAGGTGGGCTAATGCGAATGCAGTTGGCGACGCGGAGCCTTTGTACAATAGATATATAATATATACAAGGAGCAATAATGATTTGTTCGTAAATTTTGTTGAATGCGCTGCCAGATCGAGAGCAAAAAACGTTTCATCTCGTGCTGCACATTAGAGAGCTTTCAGCGAAAAAAAAAGCAACATCGGAGTACAGCATCGGGCTTTACCCATGGACGTAAGCAAGGCAATGAGACGGTTAAGGTGGTGCAAACGTTCCTATTATAAATATTCGCATTTTGAAGCCGGGGTACCGCAAACGCGCCAGTTGATGATCAACTGCAAATCTGTCTCAAAATGTTTAATTTCAAATATAGTTAACTCGCTACCAAAACACATGAACTAGACTTAACTTCGCGGCAAAGTATTACACAGTGGACGCAAAAACATACCATTTACATGAGATATGCCCCTTTGCTAAGTAAATCTCTCTTCTGCCCATCTCAATCATATTTATTGCTTACATAGCG
>ATSW01002444.1:0-14026 GCA_000444245.1 Botryllus schlosseri | reverse complement strand
AGGACAAATCCTCTTAAAAGAGGACGTATGGTAAGCCTAGGTAATAGTGAATATTCGCACCCTTGTACCACCCGTAATATACACCCGTGTTACCTGAACATACCTCAGAGTTACTGCGCTGTACAAATCAAACGCGACATTCTAATCCAAGTAGTGCATGCACGTAGGAACGTATAGGAAGGTATGCACGCAGGCACGTAGGATTACCCGTGCTATAATTCTGAGTAAAGTTCAGTAGTTCGTGTGCCCCCCTTTGGGCGTGAATACAACACTTTTCGATATGAGTGCAATTTCCGATCATAAAATGATCCGCCACCCACCTCCAACTTTGAGCTGGTTAATGAAAAAAAAATATTATCACTAGGGCGATTATTTTTAACATGTCAAAAAAGTAAAGACTTTGACAAATTGTAGCGTTAGGTCAAAAAATGTCAAAATTGTTTACAACGTCAACATTTTTTGCAACCTGCATTTCGTTTATATCGTAGATTTTGCACTGTCAGTGAACTTATCATTTGAAATTTTATAGCTTGTAGCCTAATTTATAGGCCTATACCGTTGTAGACGGCGCACTGCCTGATCATTGTGAATCATGAACATTCAAATGAAACAAATAGGTTGACATTAGTGTTATGCTCAGCATACCGTAATATCCTANNCNNAGCAAGATTGCGTAGGCATTGGTTTTTATATCAAAAAGTGCATGGTGAAAAGACCAGCAAATACTAAGGAGGTGGTCACGATTCGGTTCAGGAGTATGTGGTTGTGTTTTGTAAGTGGTAACCAGGGCCGAAGCCACATTTTTTCAGCCCCCTCCCGCACAAATAAACTCTGATTTCTGGCCCAACGTAGGACAATCAATGCAACTTCTGCGGGCTTGCTATAGGCATCTGGTAGTTAAACGACAAATTTCGTGTCGTTGGGAGGGGCCGTTCACACTTTCATTTGTGTGCCTCGGAGTCGACTTTTAACAAAATAAACCAGCCAAGACTCTGTCATCAAAAAGAGTATNAGNGTACACATCTAAAACAGTTCATTGGACCCTCTCGTATTCGAAATTTCATGCTGGTGACGTCATATTTTGTGATACGGTAAACTATCGTTGATATACAATGTTCTTTCGAATTCTCTACTTGTTGCTGACGATTACCCCTGATGAGTTTGAGCAGAAAATATTCGGGTTCATTTCAATATGAATATACTATTCTAATGTATATTATATGATTTGAATGAATTATACTCATAATATTGGTTCTTCCATATATTACTATATAATTTTGATCCTCTTTCCGTCAACATGATCAGAGTTAGCGGTAGAGATGGTGAGGGATGATGACTTCGAGAATGCAAGGAGCGTGATTGTCGTCATGTCCGTGTCAAACCGATCAGATTATGTATCAGCCTAATGCCGGTACACACTGCACCACTGGGCTATATAAACACCGCACATCTGGTCGTTTCCAACCTTTTACGGTCGCGACTACATTTCCAATTTGCCTTGACCCAGCTGATTACTAATTAAAGGTCGGCACATTTGCCCAGATTTACTCACGGCCTATTATTGAAACTGATTACGTTCAACATCTTCGCGAACCCTAGAATAAAGGCAAACCACCCCCAGGTTTAGAACGATACTATTTTTGAATAAAGCATCCAAACGGCCTAAACCGACTTCATCAATATACCGTTATCCTGTAATTGCGATTACAATTAGACTTATTTCTGTAAATGAATGGTGTTTTTATTTATTTCTGATCGCAGTTTTTGCGAGAATGGTAGTCCCTATATTAAAACCAATATATGTGGTACTAAATCGCGCGCATCGCGAAGTAAAATTTCATGTAGCATATATCCGCCCTAAAATAATATTGTTTATGTTGTTTCATGGAAAAATTATTAGCTTACTTCAAGCCTTCAAAATTCCAGACATTTAGGCATATTTCAGAAATTCCTCCAAGACGCAGCTTTAACAGTGAAATTCTGGACGTATGGTAGCCCAAGCTGGCTGCAATCTGAAAAAATATTTTGTATCTTTCTTTTTTGTGTTGCCTAGTTTGAATACTGGATTCATATTGGTACTGGTAGTTTATCGTAAATGTATATTGTGTTATTTAAAGTATAGGACAGGAGTATAAATTTGGGTCGCGATCGCCCAAAGCGATTGCTAAATTTCTTGCAACAAATTTTCTCCGCGCTTGGCGCGACATCCTGTGCTTGGTTTGTACATATACAAGGTCCCTGTGTTGGTTACTATAGCCACAATAAGCGAGACACGCAGAAATGTCGTTACTATAGCAGAGTGATCATGAAAATCTGCCGACCTTTGCATTTTTGTCTGACATTGGTTTTTATACTCGGGCAGGGTAGAAGGAAGGAAAGAACGCGGCCGTAACAGCCGCAGCCGATATTTTTTTATCAATGCGCAGACGTTAGAGAAATGAATCAACTTTATTGGTAATTGTGAAATAACAGAATATTCCAAGTATGCTTAACGCCGCCGACTACCGTTGAGCTGCTTCATACTAGGATTGTGCAACGGACTTTCGCCGCCCATTCCGCCCGCGCCCGGGACACATGAAGACATATGCGACAAAACCTTGGACCAAAATGACCGTTGCTGGTTGGCCAACACCTTCAATATTGATATGCCCGGTCTTCAAAATGGTCGTCACCAGTGATTTGGAGACGGAGCCGGAGCCCCGGAGCCGTGCATTTTCAGCGGAGCCGGAACTCCACATGAAATTCAAGAGGAGTCGGATGTGGAGACGGTTGTTGTTGTTGTTGGTATTGAGTTTTTGGTGCTCGGCAGCTATGGCCTTGTGCACCAGGTCCATTGGTTAAGTATTCATTATTCCATTATATCTCTCTTCCGGACAACAAAACGAATTCTATTGCCGAGGAAATCGTGGCGGGATGGGTCAGTATGTTATCTATCAAGAAAGGCACGCCGTGTTCCAGTGCTATGCCGGTTCTATGAACAGTAGCTCTGGTTCCGATGTATTGCAAAAGATGCTATGCATTTACTAATGGCTACAGTGACATAATATTACGATAATCGTTCAAAGAAATTGAGAATTATTGCCTCGTTGGCATCACCTTTTCTAACTAACCAGTAACCATGTTTAATTATTTATACACATGTATCAAGCCTGGGTAGGCTGGATTTGCAGCGCTTACTCCGTAATCACTGTATTATAGGTATACCCTCAAATTCGTAATCAGCACAATACCGATGGCCAATTGTGTTTATTCGAAAAATAATGAAAACGGTGCACGTCACAAAACGGGATTGATGCTTATGTGAGATGAGCAATATACCTAATTAGTATTGAAACGAATAAATAAGCGACGCCATAGGACAGGAGTTCTCAACTTCCCATGCATAACGGGCCGCATTTTAACATGAAAAAGTGCTGCGGGCCGCAGAACATCATTTGCCATGTGATCGTATGGGCTACTAATAAATTCACTGTAATTACCAGTCGTATGCGGACGTTTAATACCTGATTATGCATTCTAAAGCATTAATGGACAGCGTTCGCAAGTTTGCAGTTGCTGTTATTTGTGTGAATGTTCGTTATCTTCCAGTGGCGTAAGTAAATCAAGGCGATTTTTTTCCTTTTCCGACATGGCTGGAGCCGCATCCATAATTACAAAAGTCAGCTTTGTCAAGTTGATGTTTATAAGTGGTCCATGATAGAAGCCCGTCATTGCTGAACAACTGTCCCCTCCAGACATTTGCCTGCTAGCATTAACCCTGTGAAAATGTCACCTCTGAGAAAATGCACCCATATTGTGAGCTAGGCAATGTCCGTGCAGTCGGTGAATTCATCCGATGCTAGGCTAAAGTATTATAGCCTACGCGCAGCAGCTTGTTTCAGAAACCGCGATAAAAGATTGACCGACATTGATGTTACTTGTCCTTGTTGCTAAATTCCGGGAACAAGGAATTCGCAGTCTGCTGAAGTTTTCTCAAATCTTCATTTCGCAAGCTGACTATTGGCATTAGCAATATTCCAGGCGATTTTAAACTATGCCGCCTCAGCAACGTTGTCGGCAATTTTAACAATGCCTTGAAATATGGATCGCTATAGATTTGGCACTTCTCTAGCAACTTTGTCATAAGATGAGGTGTATATGTACTTTGAACTCCGGATGAAACTGTCTGTGATGATCCTTTTAAACCTCCTCGTTTCGTTGCAACAACTATTCTTCGACAAATATGACGGATCGGGGTTCCATGTATCTCTGCGAAAGCAAGTTTATTGTTCCACACTTGGNTGCAAACTCAGATTTCGTGGTTTCAATTTCCATTAATTGTCGCGATCTGTTACAAGTCAGTGTTTGTGGTTAGTCTAACACTCTATCAAGCGGAATTCTCTTAAACCAAAGTCCATCAGACGAATACCGATCATCAGAACAGTATACGAATGTCAACCCGAGAGTATCAAGAAACCAGTATGAGTTATCAATAGAGTTATAGTTTTGCAACTTTGTTTACAGCTTCCTAAATAATCAGAAGTTATCTGATATGGTGTTTTAGGCTGTTCGGAGAATCTTATATTGCAACTTTTTGCGATTTTACATGCAACTAACATTTTACTGGAAATATTCAGCACTGTATGTAAATGGTTCTCTGGAAATGATACTTTTACTGGCTCAATATTTTTAGGCTATTGATTTTGTTGAAGTCGCCAACACTGAGTGTTGCTACAGTGACTTAGTTATTGATCGATTCGAGTATCTCATACCCTAATAATTACAAGGAACTTGTCCATAAATGCAACTTTTTAGTGCAACTTTTCTGAAATATAAATGCAACTTCCCGCGGATTTGACTGCAAAAAAACTCGCCCTCATCAATAAATAAAACAAACACAGTGCGATGAGATAGTTAAAAGTAGCTATATTATTCTGTAACAATACCGTCAATACCCCACACGTAATTACTTTCATAATCGAAAATGTTGAGGGCCGCAAAATAAGCCGTGAGGGTCACGTGTTGAGAAACTCTGCCATACGATATAACCATGACATTTCTGCACATGTTGATTTAGAGGCGCGCATGCCGCAAGCCGAGAATCATTGCCTCCTTTCTGAATTGGTCGAGAAAATGCACGTTCTTCCTTGATAGTTCTTTAATCCTAGCGACGAATTGGATAGTCTATTATCGTTTTTGCCTGTGAATTGAAATTCATTCAAGCGAAGCAAGGCCCAATCGGAATTGCGAATTCCACATTGGCAGCAAAGCGTGAGATTTTCCCAAGAGCTTGTAAATCAGCGGTTCCTAAAGTTTCCGTGTGGAACCATTTGTAGTAATTCAATATTTCACAACCTCATAGAATCGCGAACGATTCTCTGTTGACAGTTAGCTCAATATTTAAGAGGATCTATGACACGGATACCTAACTGTTTTTAGCATAGGACTAGTAGAGACTAAAGCAAGCATCACACCAGAGAAAACTCCATTCACGAGTCACAATCATACAAAAAATACGGATACTCATAAACAGCTGTACGGCCCCAGTTGGACCGAAGACCACAGCCTGGCAACCGCTTCTGTAGAGACTTGCAAGGTTCGATGACGAATACTTACCTCTAAAATAGTGAGGTTCGCATACCGAACGGGATGACGGACAGGACGTTATCACCACCCCTAATACTTAACTACATATTCTCCATGAGTATTGTACAGCGTAAATGTGGAGTAAAATCGATACAATAATGTAGATAAACAGAGGTCTACCACAGCCGTACACAATTAATTCCACATACATGTAAATGACCGCAGTTGGGTTAGATTTCACAAATTTATTCGGTCATTGATGACGATCATGGATGCCCTGATAGAGGCGATGCGCTAAAATAGCACGTGGAAATATTTCAAGTATAAGTGTTATATTAACCGGGAAATCATGATTAGTTATTAGTTGGTTATAATTATCGATAGATTTACACCAAATATGGCGACAAAATTATTTTGCAAATATAGCAACCGGTCCTGCGGGTAGAGTCAGACAGAATGCAGCCCAACCAATGGCATAACTGTAGCCCCAATTGCCAGCCAAAATCTTCATGAGCCCGGTGTACGAGGCCATAGCAATGAGTAGAAACAAAGCTGTAAAATAATATTGAATATTTGATGTATTGCTAATGGTTTTTACTCGTTATGAATGTATAATACATACCACTCACGACTGCAAGTGCGCCACCGATTTTTGCCATTTTGTCCTTCCCTTCTACTCTTGCTGCGAATATCACCAGAATGGAAGCAGGCAGAAGAGTGACCATGGCGAGTACCAGGAATGCTATTGCAACGTTTTTCGCATCACTGTTTCCAAATGGGAATGGTCCCGCTGCATAAAAAATAAACTCCAATTTGGAGAGGCATCATCTGCAGCATGAGACAAAATAATCGGAAACACCAGACGTGTTTCTATTTTACTATATCATTGACATACTTTGGGTTTAGCATATTCAAGTGGACATCCTGCTAGAGCTACTTATGCTAGAGCAGAAATTGGCAAACTTTTTAGCTCGAGGGCTGCATTCAGCATCTGGATCCATTTGCAGGCAGCATTATCTAAAATTTTGATTACTAGCCAAAACGCAACCTTTCATTTGAATGTACAGTGAACGAAGACACGGAGTTTTTAGGTGCCATGGGTGCGGCCAGGGATATGATGTTAGATTTTGGAAGAACGCTATAAGCAAAGCATTTTGGAATGTTAATAGTTTTAAGGTGTCGTTGCTGTTTCAAAATATGCTATTCCCTGTGCCCAACATCGCTATTTCTCTCCCGTTGGAACGGCATCGGGAGAATCAGACGATATGAATGGGGATGTCTACTTGACGTGCAATTGTGCAGACTCGGCCAGGACCAAGACGCTTAGAACATCTGACATAGTACTGCCCAACAATGTCAAGCTTTATGACAAGATCGTCTTTCATAGTTGCTGAAAAGCGTGGTCAGGTATATCGTGCGCAGATCAAAGTTCAGAATGAAAAGGAAATTAATGATCATAATTTTTCTTGTTTTCGTGCGTCTTGGATAAAATAAGATTTCTTTCGTGGTAATTATGTCCGCTGCCCATGTTTGAAAGCAACATCGCTCGACATTTCATCTGTGCGGCCCGCGGCCAGTATGAGTTGGCGACTCCTGCTATAAACAATAATCCATATATATATACATAAAACAAATCCAATATTGATTTCATGACAACGCACACGCGCCCGAAACATTGACGAGATGTTATAAGCCGGCTATCCTCAATATCCAATTTAAGGGATCAAAGTCGGTTGCGCCTATTTCAGCAAAACTTCATTCATTCATTAGATAAGTATAGGTAATCTAGCAGTCAATTTTTCACTGCGAATTACATAAATATTCTACGTTTCGCGGGGCTTTGTGAGTTTCATGAGACTTTAAGCAGGTTTGGGCAGTCTTTTTGCTACTCATGGCCGCATTTCGATTACTTATGTAGCCTACGCCTGCATTCCAGGGCATAGTCGTAATGAACTAACTAGACTCAAAGTGCATATCTTAAACTGTCAGTGTTCATTTCGGGTGAACTCCTGGCTATTCTACATGCGCCTATTATACGCACCGAAATCTAGAGTGGTAATGTTATGAATAGATACAGAGTTAGGTCAGTCGCGCTAAGCGCGAAACTTTTTCAGATTTGCGAATGGATTCCGCCATTAATAGTAGCAGTATAAAATATTACTATCAAATATTAATCCTTTCTCAGCCCATGGGATCAGTTTCATTGATAGGGTTGATAGAGGGAATGTTTTCGTAAACTTAGGGCAATTTATAAATTATAATGCATCTTTGGTTGGGCCAATTGTTATTAGTCACTTTGTTGCATGCTGGTAAATCNTGACCCCCATCAGGATAGTCGGTAGAGAAGAATTTTCGTGAGGAGCACACGATTCCGATTCCGGCTCAGATTGCAAAAATGAAATGTCATTGAATCGCGCCGTGCGCAAAGAAAATTTCAAGATTGATTAAATTCTCTCAAAAGTTCGGGAGTGCATTTGTAATTTTAATTTGCATGTCAACAGCCGTTAATGTAATAATGTAATAATTGAATTACGTGTTGACGGCCGCACAAATTCCCTTCTATACGGCCCCAGGTTGTCCACCCCTGCTTTAAAGGATCGCACAAGATGTTGTTGCGGGCCGAATGCGCAATGCGAGCCGTAGTTTGCGCGCCTCTGTGCCAGAGAACCATGCGGTGCACTGATGCTGTTGAGTTCGAGTAAAATTACGATTATTTCAATTATGTCATCTCCAGATATTTCTCCAAAAATAACAAAAATAGCTTAGTTTTGGATGATTTCAAATTTTATTTTTTGGGATTCTCCAAAAATAAGAAATTAACGTGTTTTAGCCCTATTACTACTGGAAAACTCCACCGAGAGTATGTTATTATCATGTATTCAAGTCGTCTAACACATCGTCATCATCAGTGATCTTGATCTAACTTTCGAATACATCTGTCAAAAAATGAAGTTTTGGACCTGGAGAATGCCCTTCAAAGAAAAGGGAGAGGTGCCCGGCCGAGACCCTTCTCCTACTTGATTTTCGAGACCCCCTCGACCGTCGCAATTGTGGGAAAGATTGAGCCTAGGGGTCCAAAAACGGATGGATGGCTAACTCGCTAAACTCCTCAATCTTTCAAGCCTTTGCTCCTGACATGCGCTTGAAATCTCTGATCCTCCACGAAGTTACATGCCTCATTTAATTTGACAGCCCAACACCATATGACNAGACAACCTTCCTTTTTGCGTGCGTCGTTGTCCCAGTCATCACCTGAACTGGCTCACAGACGTTCGACCAGGCGCTGGAGCTGCTCCACGATTAGACTGTCAATATCCTGAAGCTTCGTGACGGTGGTGTCCAGATCTGTGATCATGCGACCGAGAACGATCAGTTGGATCCACCACTGCAGCGAAGGTGCACATGACGGACTTCTCGTCCATAACATCAAGAAGTTTGGTACGGTGTCCAGTCAACCAAGAGGCCATCTTCTTCATTGACAACCAATTGGCGTTCACAGACCGGGACACGCACTTTTCATCTCATGGATCAAGTTCTGTTGCCGTCTGAGGTAGCCAATCAGTCCCGTCCCGTGTGGACGAAGTAATTGTGACAGAGATGGCCGTATTCAATTTTGCTGTTCCCTTAGCCTCACTCAAGCTGCCTGCCCGTCTTCTCTACATGCCGCACTGTGAAACTTACAGGAGTAAAAAGACGGAGGGGGCGGCAAGGCAAGGTCAACAGAAAAGTGGATTGGAAGTAGTTTTAGCGTTTCGGCGACCCCCCACCCTAACACACAAGTTGTTTTTTTGTGTGTTTTTATGAGTTTCCTGGTTGTTTACATCGCTCTGACCTGTTCATTTCACTGAAAAGCTTGAAAAATCATAATCCCAAAATATCTTATTTTTGGATGTTTTCGAATCTTATTTTTGGAGAATCTCCAAAAATATAACCCAATATCTAAAAATAAACAGGCCTGGTCATCTCTCATCATACGCATCATAAGGCATCCATGACTCGTGGCACTATAACCAGCGCCGCAACTTTCGAAGTGACGATGTGAAGTTTCGATGTTAACAACAGTAGTGAGGGGATCCGTTTTTCGCGCCGGCCAATCAGAGAACGCCACGTCATCCTAATTGCCACGCCCCCTTTCATACCCTAAGGGTACATTTTGTAAAAGTGATTAAATTCCGAAACCTAATATTAACATGCTTTCGAGAGAAAAATAACATTCAGATTATACATAAATTTCGAAAAGTATGTCTATACAAGACTATATTCGCCAGGTATTCCATTATGTGTATTTAGGACTTTGTATTTTTGCGGATAATATATGACCTCTCAGATAACACTGATCGAAGTTGAACTAGGCGCGATTTTAAGATGATATATTAAAATTCTACGCACATTTCGCATGATCAACTTCGCATGGTTGTATGTGTATTTAAGGCTGTCCATGCTCACGAGAACACTAGAGAAATGACACTCATCAACGGTGAACTAGGCGTGGTTTATGGGAATACGATTTCTGAGGGTACACTTTAGATACTTTCCTCAGCAGAATCAATTTATGTGTATTTGAGACTATATATGATACACAAAACTTCTGTAAATATTTAGAAATGGCATCATCACTAATTAATTAATGTTCATTTATTTCGAAAAAAGAGCATAATATATCAGTAATAGCGTTAACGTCAAAAACGCATCCAGCACGACCAAATGGTGTGAAACAACGCTTTCACTCGATTCTTGTAGTCACCACCTTTCATACGATTCAGTCCTTTTCATGTCACTAGAATAAGGGTGATTAAATCGACAATGAAACGCCGCCGGCGTTACAGCCTTACCGCTTGGAACGAAGGATTTTCGATGATATCCAACATGCTGGTTCACTTCGAGGGTAATTTGTAAAACTCAAATATTGCATGGTAGGACTTCGCAAATTTTCGATTTGTTTTTGCTATTTTTCAATTTCGTTAGTTCTCCACCTTCAAATATCATGTTATACAAATATTATGTATACGGAACAAGTATAAATATGACTATGTTGTTGCTATTTACAAAATTACCTCCCTCAGTAACCAATTTCGCGTAGTCTATGCAATTTTGTAAGGTATATAGAAAACTACTTTTAGACTGTTACACTTATACTGCGAGTAGCGTTACACTGAATATTGCAAAGTAGACAGAAGAACTACTTTTCGAATGTACTAAAGTCTTACAATATAAATTTTGTAAGAGTCGATATGAAACTACCTTTTATAATGTATAATAAATACTATTTTTATTAAAAAGTCGAACACTTGACATCGAATTTGTAAAGTAGACGGAAAACTACTTATTATTGACGTAATAATAATTCTACTTGTACACATTTTCACATTTTATATCTCACGTAATTACTTTTCGCTATATTTAAGTCTGTCAAATACCANTATATGTTACGCTGAGCTNATATTCGTCNGGTTTGATCATCTTGACTAACGATATTCATTGTGCNGTATTTGTATGACATCAAAATTTACGTATCTTGCGCTTACCTTTTCGGAATATAAAATAATTGAAAAAATTCGCGAAGTCCTGATACGCAATATCTGAGTTTAAAAAAATATTATTATTCCACGTGAGTCGAAATCGAGTTTTACTCAGTCACGCAATCAGTGAAAGCATAGTAGAATTCGGAATCACACGCGATAGACATTTAGAAAGTCGCTTCCGCGAGTTCCATTCTTGTATCCAGATATCAATAATAAGCGATTCAAATCTTGAGCATAGATCACCGAAACTCCTGTATGCAACTAACATTATAGACAACCATTCGACAATATTCAACTAGCATTATTGCTTTCGATATAGTGCATCATGTTCAGCGACATGCTGATCAATTCAAATTCAACAATGGGACCCCCGCACAAGTATGAAGCCCGATTTGCGTTGAATATTAACGATACCAACAAATCGGAAGATCTCTTTCCCCTCTACATCTATGATAGAGGTACCATTCCATTGACTACGAATAACTTGAGATTCTGCGGGATTGAAATCGCAATCAAATAATGTGACAGCATCTTTTCCAGCTTTCAGAACTTGGACAATCGTATCAGGCCTATATCGCAACACCACAATATGTGTGCGTACAAAACGATAAACAGTTAGTTTTAGTGGCATCCGTACGACTTATGTTCAGCTTGCAGTGCAACTGCCGATTTAAAGATGGNAATATTTTTCGAGTGTGACAATAGCACTCGCAAAGGTTATACAAACATAACCTTAAACTACTCTTTANTTCACAAAATATAAANTTATAAAAGTTNGCNGATTTCTATAAGAANNAGTTAAGTGGAAGTAAAAGTAGCATANAAACATAACTACGCACTGTAAAATCATTACGTANAAGTGGTGGTGAATATTGCAAAGTAGATAGAANAACTACTTTTTCCAATGTATTAAAGTCTTACACTATAGATTGTAGAGTAGATGTAAAAATACCTTTTATAATGTANAATAAATACTAATTTTACCAAAAAGTCGGACACTTCTACATCGAATTTGTAAAGTAGACAGAAAACTACTTATCCACGACATAATAATAATTCTACNTGTACACTTTTTCACATTTTATAACTCNCATNATTACTTTTGGCTATATATAAAGTCTGTCAAATACCAGTATCATACTGATTTTAATAAACCGAATCGGATTTTATAGAGTAGAAATACTACTTTTTCCAATNTATTAAAGACTTTNGACAATATGAATTTGTAAAATGAATGCTAAACCTATTAAACTGTCGAACACTTCTGCTCTGTGATGATTTTGCCGTTGTTCCATACCTACACTTAATTTTTTAAGGTAGATGGAAATCTCTGACACATCTACTAAACTTCTNCGCACTGAATCTTGTAAAGTATATAGAAAAGGAAAACTATTAACATAAGGTAAGCGCGAAGTTCNCAAATTTCGATGTCATACCGNAAACTGTTTTACACGAATGGTCACGTATCTACATATTCAAATAACNCAACACAGAACTAGNACTAACAGGAATATCATAGTTCTTGTAACAACGTTGTATGTGCACAATATATCTTTATCGTAAGTCTTGCACGTTCATGATTTCGTCCGAGTTTGAGTTTTAGAAAATATTATACCGACATCGCGACATCTGTCAAAAACAAAACCACGGTCACTGCTTGAGAGACCTATCAATGTCATCACAATAATTTAGTTACTTCCACAAGAGAGTAGATATGTATTTGACTGTGCGCTGTGCTATGCTAAAATTTCAAGGATTATGTACAACCCATCTCGGAGAAATTTCATATCGAATTTCAAAAGCTCAACAAAAAATCAAAATTTTTGTCATAAATTTGCTGTAAGTTTACTGTGACGTTCTGTACCTCTTGACACGTTAGACCTATGGCTAATAACTTTTAGCATAGCACAGGTCTGAATCGTAGCTTTTCAAAAAACCTTGAGTGACACATTTACGACAAATATTTCATACAAATTTTTGGTTTACCGTGATGCGCTGTGACACAATTTTTTTATTGAGAAAACGACTATCAAACATTTGAAACGCAAAAAGTCAATGAACAAGTGTTACCGATCTAATGATAAGAATGAGCGCCAGAATGCTGGAATGATAACGGACAACAATCTAACAAAATTGTACCCGGAGCTAATATATATAGATGTATTTTAAAACGGTTAAACCATATATTTTAATGAGTTATCAGACGAAACAAGCGATCTTTTAGTTGAAACTTGAAAAAAAAACACCCCCCTCAATTTTCAAAGGAAAATAAAATTGAAATTTTGCAGTTTTTAGTTATTGTTTGGGTGAGATAAGGCCATGAGGTGACAGCAGATACACAATGTTAATATTTCCTACCAGAAAAAAAAGTCGAAAATTGATCTTTTTTGGGTTGCTAGTCCCCGTACTTTAAAATATAAAGTCCTAAAAGTAGGTAGTTTCACCTGAAAAACCTCCGAGTAGAATGGTAAATAATTTACAAACATATTCATCTACATTAGTTACTTTTAGATCCCTAATTGTAATATTCCAGCAAATTGCTATGTGTATTTAGGACTTTATATTTTCGCGGAAAATATGAGCTCTCAGATAACACTCATCAACGTTAAACTATGCTTACGAGAAATAAATGCACATATTACAATATCTAAACCAATATTAGGTACTTTTAAATCCCTAATTGTACTTGTATTCCAGCAAAATTGCGATTCNTTTAGTATCGAGCGATAGTCTCTATCATACTTGCGGAAAAATATGGATTTAGTACTGGAGTATCAAATTAGAGTTACTTGAGTAAACTTGAGGTGATATTAGTGATTCTGTTGAAGTTTCTATAAAGGGAAGTCCTGATAAAACCTAGAATTCCCCAAAATCATTGAGTAATTAATGATGACACAGATGTTATAGTACGCACGAACATATTATTACATACATTTATG
>ATSW01002443.1:0-13941 GCA_000444245.1 Botryllus schlosseri | reverse complement strand
CATTTGTGTTGGGGCGTTGGACACCCATTGGAGCATAACCCAAACTTCTGGGATTTTGACGACTGCCAGTACGGCATGTTTTACTGTTGTACGGGTTCCGTGTATAAGAGAATTTTGCCTATAATAATGATATTAATGGTATAATGGTACATAATGCTAATAATTTTTCATCGTCGTTCAGTCCACGTGATAAGATTTACTGCCAGAGCTGAAGGAGGTTGTGACGTCAGATAGCAAGCGCAGGAACAATCCGCGCTAATGGACAATTGGTATTATTTATATTGATGGTTTCGGTCAACATGCGGCGGTCATTTTTGCCCAAGGTTTTATTTGGTAACACACTTCGCGAAGTCACATGTTGGCCGAATCTTCAGAAGTCTTGGTGTGTCGTTGAGCGGTATGACCGGCTCTGAAATGTAATTTTTTTAAATAAATGATGCGTAATTTTTTTCCCGGGCCGCTAATTAAAAAGGGAACATTTACATACAGTAAATCGCGCGTAGCGCGAAGAAAACCTCGAAGTTATAGATTTGTAGTTTATGCTGATTCGCGAAACACTTTTGGGACCCCTTTGAGCTCGCCCACACAACCCCAATTGGGGGTTACGGTCTCGAGAACACTCCCGCATGCTTACTATCTATGCACCACAATCGCGAGTATAAATGCTAGATTGCTCCAATTGTTGCATGTTGTTATTTTTGACGTCCCCGCAGGATTGCAGGCATAGTGGAAATATAAATTGGAATCGCCCAAACGCGGCCCGCGACTTGATTTGAGATTTCGGAAGAATGCTAAGAAAAGCAGTTTGAAAAGCTGAAATTGATTACAGTTTCAAAATGTTATTGTTGTTGTCTCAAAATAAGCTATTCTCCTGTACCCAACATCACTATTCACTACAACGGCTTTGGTGATGGCAACAACATTCTATCGAGGGAGAATCAAATGAAATGAAAGGGCATTGGGCATGTGCTGTGCATATTCCCTTGACGTGCAATGGCCCAAAGACTGGCAAGACTGATAGACGGTAAGGAAACGGCTTAGGGCTACGTCATCGAATCAAGCTTTACGTCTCGATGGCCTTTCGACTAGTTACGTCTCTCGCTAGCTCTAATATCGATTCCTTAGTCGCTGAAAAGCGATGCCAGATATCGTGCACAGCTCATAGTTCAAAATAAAATGAAATTGATGATCATGATTTATGTTGGGTTTGTATTCATTTGAAAAAATATTACTGCTTCTATGGTAACTATGTTACAGCACAGCAGAGATGAGCATGGATTAGGATTAGGTTTTGAAAAAACAGGATTTGTGAAATTTTGTCGGATTCGGAGAGGATTTGGATTATACATTTTTTTCAGAACGGATTAGGATTTGGATTGGATTTACCTATTTTCTGGAAGATTGAAATGTCGTGTGGCGAATGGCGACAAACTTTATTCAGATCATTTATTAATGTAATTATGGTTACTAAGTTATCTTGAATCAAGTGAATCGTCGGTTGTGAAAGAAAATTTTCGAATCCCTGCATTGCATAAATTAGTATTTTTTCTGAATTTCCAGTTGGAATCGGATTAGGATTGGACATGGACTTGAATATGAAAAAGTTATGGATTAGGATTTGGATTTGGATTTGAAGGTTCGGATTTGGATTGGATTAGGACATAGAAATTTCAAATCCGCTCATCTCTGCAGCACAGCGTTGTACTGACATCAAGTTTTAAAACGTGGTTGCTAAGCTGTGTGGCCTATTTTATGCCGATACTGAATTCATGTGGCCCGCGGCCGCTACNAAAATTTGCAATGTGGCCCGCGACACGTTGAGTTGGCGACCCCTGTCTTGAGGTGTACCATACACCCGGTGGAAGAGCCCTGCGATAGAATATTTCCTCGCAGATTGCTTAGATCTTCAATGCACGGCGTCACAGCATGCCTTTTTTTCGATTGGTACATTAGCACTTGCGCTAATGTACCAATCCCGCATATTTCAGAACAATTTTGCAGCAGAAGCTACACCAACAGTCGCTGGACTTCTCATGGAAATTGTGAGGTGAGCAATTTGAATATGGGAAATTTTAGGCATGTGGCGTGTACCAATTAGAAAATTTCACGCACATATATCCGTGAATAATTTACACGTTTTGCAGGACGGAGCATCTCTCGAAACCATTATGAGCAACTTGCAAAGACGGGCGGAAAAAGAACGCGTTGAAGCCACAACACACTCAGGTGATATTGCGCTAAATTAAATTTCAGCATTCGTTAAAAAAAAAGCAGCCAGCTGTATAAATTGTTTGTTTTTCCCCATAAAATCCGATTCACAACTTTAATGTAAAATTTGACTTGTTGCACGTGCCGCTAACTTAATTTAATTTGTGAAATGTTTCTTCGCTCAAATTTTAATTCTATAATTCGCGAATTCAGTAATTCTAATTCTAATCGAATTTGGATAAAACTGTATTGCAATAATTCTAATTCCAAGCTCATTTGAAAAAGCTGTGTAGCTATCATTCTAATTTTAATCTAATTGGAAGAAAAAAACTGCTTTGCAATCATTCTAGTTCTGATATAGTTTGGAATAGCTGTGTATCTATAATTCTAATTCTCATCTGATTTTGAATAAAAACAAACTGTGTAGCTATCCTTCTAATTCTAATCTAATTTGGGGAAAAAACTGCGTAGCATTCATTCTAGTTCTGATATAATCTGGGATAGCTGTGTATCTATGATTCTAATTCTCATCTGATTTGGAATATAAACAAACTCTGTTGCTATCATTCTAATTCTAATCTAATTTGGAAAAACAAAACTGCGTAGCTGTCTCCCTAATTCGGATCTAATTCGGAATAGCTGTGTAGTGTGTATCTATAATTCTAATTTTAATCTGATTGGGGATAAAAACAAACTGTGNATCTATCGTTCGAATTCTAATCTAATTTGTAACGGATAAAAATTTTAGTTTTGTCCAACTCATATTCAGTCACGACAATTTTACTACAGACACATCGTCGTTCACACAAAGCGTTGGTATACTTTCGATACTGTTTTCCCACTGCGAAAAATTTGAAACCTAGATTGGATATGTCATGGCTTCAAAAACATTTGACGCAACGCTCCGTATATTCACGGAAATTCCGAGTTTGACCCACACAGCATGGCCGCAAAACGTGATACAATAATCATGGCTAGCAAGCACCCACGAAAAGAATGACTTAATCCTCTCATACTGGTAGGCGACGACACTAGTCGAATCAGCTGAAAGTTCAGCAANGAATTGCATCGCAATTTCCAAGTCCACGGACAATGGGGATGATTTTAAAATGATTTCTAAAGCATAATTCGTGTGGTATAAATGCTGACTCATTTTATAAGACACACTTTAATTAGATGGATGGCAACAGTCGGCCACCGAAACAATGTCTTATATTGAAACGCCGACNACCAAAAGTAACGATGACATCAAGACTTCGGAACCCGAGGATGGAGGTGATTTTTAACAGAATTTGAGATCATCGCGTAAGAAAATTTATGATATAAGAGTTTCGATTGACACACTTATCACAGATGGAGTGAACAGGTCACATACGACTCAAGCCGCTGAGCGATCTACGACCAAAAACGAGGACGGTCTCACGACGTCGAAGCCTAAGAATGATAGCAGTGAGTTAATGAGATGACTTGATTTTATGGGGCTTATAAGGTGACGACCAGACTGATAATGATCATTGATTGGCGAATTCCCCTTCGGGTTTCAAGAAATCAAAATTCTTGCCTCCCTTATATTTGGCAGCAACTGGTTTTCAATTCTTTTGTTACCTTACAGCGTGCAGCACTTCTCACTTCATATTCCCTAGTGCAGGGCACACTGACTCTGCTCAGTATGGAGGCATCGTTCCGGAGATGAAGTCATTCACGGCGTGCGCTTGGGTTGGACCTGCACCCGACAAAAAGCCTGCGGCCGGAACGTTGCTCAGTTACTGTGCTTCGACGAGTATTTCAAGCACGGCTGTGTGAAACCTTTGAAATGGAAATTCCGAAAGACCCCCCCCCCTCCGTTAATTGTAGTGAGATTCGACAGTAACGAACACGAAACAAAGATTTAAAAAAACGCCCATAACAGCCCGATCGCATTTGTACATACTGAAGTCAACGTCATCAACAGCTACTTACTTTAACGGCTCAATTCGTCCATCCGCTACAGCTCAAAATCCCAACCCCGTCCCGGGTAATGATGTTCTGATATTGGGTCACTCACAAGCAGTGTTGCCAATTTAGCGATTTTCGCGCTAGATCTAGCGATTTTTCATTCGGTTTAGCGCCAAAAAATATGGATCTAGCGCCTAGCGATAAATCTAGCGATTTTTGAGAAAGTATTTAGCGCTTTTTTACCGAAAATAACCAATAAAGATCAGTTCTGGCTGACGACTGCATTGGCTATACCGGTCACCGGCAGAGTGCGGACTCCGATGATATATAATTATAGATTACTAACCTACGAATAGATAGTAGATACGCAACTCCTGGCGGTTACGCACGGGCAAACAGTGTCTCTTCTTGCTGAGTAATCTAAAAGTAGCTACATCTGACGACCTGAGCGCTGAAATTTAGTATAATTGGCCATGATCGAAAGATAGTGTCGCAGTGATTTCGGAAATACAAAATAAAATCTCGTCCGGACAATGGAACCTTGCACCTCGAAACAGCCCTCGAAGTCTGAAAACCGGCATTGCTCCAACAATGGCACCGGCGCAACATAACAATGACCAATTTCGTCCAGCGATTGTTCTGATCACTGCCGATTTTCAGACTTTTGGGGCTGTTTTGAGGTCGTCTTGACAAGAATTTAATACGTATTGTCTGAATCAGTGTGACACGAGCTTTCGTTTAAGACCAGATTAAGTACATTTCATACCCCGGGTTGGTCCTCGGATTATTTTCTTAAGGTCTCTACTTAGTGGCTGTGGCTGGCAAACCCGGTTCAAGTCGTGTCGTGTTGTGTCGGGTCAAGTCGCATGTTTCTTACACGTGTGTCAAGTCGCATGTCGTGTTCAAGTACTCCAACACAATTTATGGAAGAAGTCAAGCGCATTTCCACGGTACATCGCATCACGTATTCACGGACGCATCGAGCAAAGCACACTTATATATAGTGAGCGGTTATGCCTGCAAACCTGGTCAGTGGTCAATGGTCATGGTTATGGTCACGTATAGCGATCATTGCGCGAAGCGATCTGCTTTATCGAAATGCACTGCACGTTTTGTCTCGCTTATAGATGAATATTACGTATTATGAACTAAAAATATGATAAGTGACTTTTGCCCCAGACGAGTAAAATATAGCTGAGAAATATATATTGATATATTGGTTCAATTTAACACCTTAAGCAGTTAATGCAGATTTAGCGCTATTTTTTAGCGCTTTTTTTTAAATATTTAGCGACATCTAGCGATTTTTGACACCAGTTTTAGCGATTTTCTTCCATCCGGAGTTGGCAACACTGCTCACAAGACGGTCCAATCAGCGGAACAAGTCCAGGTAAGCAAACCTTTCCGGACGAAGGCTTTCATGGAGAAATAGAAGGATTCACGCTGTGGGAGAGAGCTTTGAACGCTACGGAAATACTTGGAATTCGCACATCTTACGGTTGCTACTGTCCGAGCGATGCAGCGTCGTGACTTTCAATCGCGACAAATCAATCGTCCCTGATCATGGAGTTACTTATACTTGGACTGACGCGTGCGACCAAAATGGATGATTTCTTCGTTCAAGTTACGAATTCTATAGTTAGAACTACTTAAGCGACGGCAAAACTGATTTAAAACCGGTAATTTGTAGCCTACATATTATGATTCTACATGAAACTTCGATATTTTGACAGCTCTTCGTCCAGCGGGTTTTCATTCTGGGCGGCCAGGAAGTTTTCTCGCATCAGACTTGAACAACTATAGATAATTGTAGTTGTCTAATCAGACTGATTAGAGCGAAATGTCTCTAATCTAATTTGTGAAATGTTTCTTTACTCCAATTCAATTGTAATCTAATTCATAGTCTTGTACTATTTCTTATCTGTACTTTCCATCATTAGTTGATTGATTCACGTTGATTACGCTCACTCTCGTTACGTAGTGCTGTGAGTACGTAATCCGTTGTAAGTTGCTTTAGGTGTTGGGTCTTGCGTTATCGTATTTTAACTGTTCTTACTGTGTATCTCATTTGTCGTTTGTTACTGAATAAGTTTAGTAAAGCCTAACAATTTATTAAACTTATTCTTAAATTCCACAAGAGAGCCAGCACCATCGAGATGCTTTTACAACGGAAATGCGATACGACCGTAAGGTCACCTAGTCCGGACCCCCGTTTTTTCTCCTCCATGCTATCCGTGGATGCTGAGGGCCAAGCAGGATAGCTGCGGATACTATAGTTTTCGAGTCTTTAATCTGACCAGGCCGGGGATCGAACCCATGACGTGCCGAACGGGAAACCGGACGCATCGCCATTACAGTATCTCGCTGCCAAACGAGTCAAGTTTTCTGTACAGACATTTGCTGTTCTCATGCCTATGAGAGTGAAATCTAGTTTGAATGGGACTTAACTTGATTCAATGACCAAGTTTCCGCGAAGTCAGTCATTCCAATTTTAATCAAATTTTGTAAAAGGTGTAGCTATAATAGTAAATCTAACCTAATTCGGAAAAGCTGAAAATTTTCTTGTTGTCTATGTTTGAATCGTACAGCGTTTTTATGTAACAATGTTGACGAGGTTATATAGGATGGTAGCAATTACATCATGAATAAATGTTGATCAGTAATCAATGTTATTCGTTAGAATATCCAATATTGACGATTATGTAGAAAGAAATCAAGGGATCGGCGCAACCAAATTTTATGTGAATTTCTGTTCGCTACTGAGTGACATAAAATCGATATTGTTTTTTACCTTGTGCGTCAACATATATTCAATATTACTAGCCCGAGTCAGAATTTAAAGAAGTCGGTTCAAAACTATCGCGACATCATACAAAAATTGCGTTCCACAATTCTAAATAAATTTAAAATATGATGTTTTATTTCTGTAAATTAATGGACAAGCGCCGAACTCATTGCATTTTGGAATTGAGATATAAAAGTCTAATATATCTGGCGGAACGGTTGGAAGCTTGCGAACCGCTGGTCCGCTATATCCTACCACGCTATTATACTGAACTTATTCCCCATGCTTGTGCTATAGATCTGGATTATCCTAAGCTTCTCATGTTTGAACGCGCGCACCTTGAACCAAATAATCTATAGGGTTACCATATACGTCCTCCGAGGACTCCAAAATGTCCTCTCTTTTGGCAATTCATCATCCTTTACAGCTTTTACAGCCAAGATAATGGATAGATTCGAGCGAAAATGAGCCTACATGACGTTAAATAGGAAATTCGTGTTTAGGTCCAAAGCGACGACCTCTTTATATAGTCAACACCACTAATTTCAAGAAAAAAAGTGTGTAAATTGGGAATCGAACGGAAGTGATGACCTTTATTTGGTCAACCCACCAAATTGTTCAGGGAAATAGCGAAATCAGCTGATTTCAGTTTTGATCAAACAACTTTGTCTGATTTGGTAAAAGTGAAAAGTGTCCTCCTTTCCCGATTCCAAAATATGGTAACCCTAAAATAATCCCTATTTGTTGCGAGGGACTTAACCACTGACCCACTGCATGGAATCACTGGCTTAACGCACAATGGTTCAGACCGGCTAATAATCCATTGACTGAAAATTGAGCAAATGGTATCGAACAAACATGCCGCCTTGCACAATCTCGAACGTGCGCGAACGCCCGCATTAAGCACTTTTCAGAATAACCGGTGCCAGCTTCCTTCCGAAAATCGTGAATAGGCCATTAACTTGATGACTAACCACTACCCGGTTCCTTCGGAGCAGTCATGTCCATTGCCACGATTACTAATATTTGCTATAATGTTTAACGTAGGCTTACCATGCGTACTCCCTTACGAGGATTTGTCCTACTTTTTCAGGTTTTTCAAAATGTCCTGCTAGGACGCCTAAAAGTCGCTATTGGTATTTGTTGATTTTGACTGTGTTCCATATCGAGTTAGGTGAAAGGATTTGGTATGGTCTATTTTGATGCTGTCATCTAGCACTGTACCAAGTTTCAAGGCGGTGACTCAATGATTAGCGTAGTAATTTCGCTGTCCAAGTCGAGTATTTGGTAGGTGAGCGCGCACCGATATATTGCCGACTTTGATAACGGAATTATCATGCTAATCATTGAGTGACAATCCTGAAACTTACTGCGAAGTTGGATAACACAACCAAGATATACCATACCGAATTTCGTCATCCATCTCGGCATGGAACACTTTCAAAATTCACATTACCAATATCAAATTTTGCGAAAATTCCTTTATGCGGTAGGCTCAATGCCAAATCAGCGCACGCAGACCCTGGATACTCGACATTGATAACGTAGGCTACTTCTACTTACTACTGTAATTATTGAGTCACAGCCTTCAAACTTGGTGCAGTGTTAGATTCCATCATCAAGGTATATAATACGAAATTTTGTTATCCATCGCCGTATAAAATTCATTCAAATTACACACATACTAATACTGGCTTTTACGAAAAATCTGCTCTGTGGTAGGCTGAATGCCACATCAGCGCGCACCTTGACATACTCGACTTTGATAACGTAATTGCTACCGTAATCATTGAGTTACGGCCTTGAAACTCGATACAGTGTCAGATGTCTCCATCAAGATACATAATACGAAGTTTTGTTATCCATCACGGAATAAAACAAATTCAAAACCTACATATAGCAATTCCGGCTTTTGTGAAAAATCTGTCATGCGGTAGGCTGGATGCCAGATCAGCGCTCAACCTGATATACTCGACTATGAAAACCGCATAACAGATTTTCGCGAAGGACAGGATTAATATGTGTAGAGTTTGATTGTGTTCTATACGGCGATTGATAACAAAATTTCGTATTATATACCTTGATGACGGAAGNCTAACACTGTACCAAGTTTCAAGGCTGTGACNNAATANTTANANTANTAANTACGTTATCAAAGTCGAGTANCCAGNGTCTGCGTGCNNTGANTTGGCNTTGAGCCTACCGCATAAAGGAATTTTCGNAAAATTTGATATTGGTATATGTGAATTTTGNAAGTGTTCCATACCGAGATGGATNACGAAATTCGGTATGGTATATCTTGGTTGTGTTATCTAACTTCGCAGTAAGTNTCAGGATTGTCACTCAATGATTAGCATGGTAATTCCGTTATCAAAGTCGGCAATATATCGGTGCGCGCTCATCTANCAAATACTCGACTTTGACAGCGAAATTACTACGCTAATCATTGAGTCACAGCCTTGAAACTTGGNACNGTGCTAGATGNCAGCATCAAANTATACCATNCTAAATCCTGTCACCCAACTCGATATGGATCACAGTCAAAATCAACAAAGACCAATAGCGAGTCCGCCTTTAATTAGTGCTGCAGACGGATCGACAATAACAAAGTTACAAAAGGTATCAGGGCGTGACGGTCACGTGGATTTTCGAGTGTCCACGCCACCTTTGAGTACACGCTGCTGAGACCATGTTGCTGACACGGATCCCAAGGCCCAGTAAGATTCATGATTTAGGTAGAGTTTACCGATCTGAATTTTAAATGGGTCGCCTTAAAATCGCAATGGGAGTCCAGTGAGATACCCTTGCGTTACCGTCGTGGAGTCGAAATGATCGCGCCAAATGCTATCCACGGAATCCGTATAATAAATACCCACTGTTGAGAGAACCTTCCATCTTACAGTGGTTACGAATAAATAGAATTCATGGAATCCGATAAATTGCATTACACCAATCTAGCGAGAGAAAACAGACCGATTCTTATCGTTGCTTCTTATCGTTGCTACTTATCACTCTAGTGGCAGACATAGGAATAACCTTCGCTGAGCTGGCACACGCCATTCACTCTGCCAAACAATTTGTATCTAACTGCACTATCAATGTGGGAAATTCGGTGTGCTTTCACGCGGTCTGACTGTAGTGATTTAGATTAGTGTCTCAACCGCCGGTCCGCGGATCCGTGCCAAGTTTCCTACCGGTCCGCAAGACAAACTAGACTTTTATATCTCAATACCCAAATGTAAGCAGTCGGCGGCTTGTCCATCGATTAGAGAAAAATAACAACGTCTTTTAAATTTATTCAGAAGTTTGAAACGTATTTTTCGATGAGTATGGTGTCGTAATAGAGAGTTCATCGTCTACTTCGGACGTATACCTCAATGATGCAAGTGTTGTACGAATCTGTTTAAAGCAGCCTGCAACTCGTTTCTGACAAGTTACATGTAAAAGCTACAGAGACTTTTAAACGAAATTTGTTGAATTCCAACAGAGCTATTAAGCGGCACTTGATAGTTTAATAGAGGCTATAGCGAACAGCACAGTTCCATTGAATTCAAATCATACCGAACAATCACAATCAGTCTTCAGGATTACCGGACCACGACCTATAACATCGACCTCGCCCTCCGCCCCATGCCACCTAATTTTGTCGCTTGCGTCTTATATATTCTTATATTCGAAGAAGCGACTCCGGCTCTCGACTCTTTAAAAAAAGAAATTGCCATTCCCAATCCTAATCAAAACTGCGACTCCCAATACAAGCCAGTACTATCCGATTTGGGAGTCGAGAAAAGTTTGCTGGGACTCCGATTCCCAACTTTTCATCCATTGGGAAGCGACCAGGCATAGGATGATTATTTCATCAATGCAATCAATTGCGATTACGGTTACTTCTGAATCACGGGATTACGAATACATGGAAAAGTAATCATTATTACATTTATTTTGCTTCTTGGAACTTGAGCTTTGAACACATATATAGCAAGACAATATAACGATTGCGATGACAAGGCCTCATATGAGAGAACAATTTTCTTTTTAAATGCGACGTCATTTAATTGTTACGACACGTTATTCCCCATCCATTGCCAATTTTATAGCTGTCGATTTATCGCTCCCAACGATTTTTATTTTAACTACAACCCAACCAATTGCGTGATTACATATCAGCTTATAAATATTGGATTTAGAATTGGCATTTCAGAACGACGAGGTGTCGAGTTTAAAATTATGCGGCCCGCGGCGTCCATCAATATAGACAAAACTTACCAGTATAGTAGCTAATCCCTCGTGCGCGATAAGATGTCGGTCTGATATATTCGAGCCAGCTACTACTGAGCTGCCGATGCTTTACTTCATACCTGGATTATTGTATGTACACGCGACAATGTACGTACAATCCCAGAAGGACAGTCAGTTGTAAGTCGCAGAAACTTTTGTCAGTGCCAAGAGACAAATCATCCAGCTGCGGCGTCCGAACCTTTTCTTCTTCCGATGCCTTTCTATGAAACAATTGTCTCGCTTCTGACAAATTGCCTGACTAGATGTTTTAGTTTAAAGCAGGGGTGGCCAACCTTTTCAGCCAAAGGGCCACATTCGATTGACGAACTATTGCGCGGGCCAGTTTTTCGCAGTACATAGGTCAATAATATTGTCACTTGACTATATTGCGGGCCTGCTGTATATCGCTGGGCTCAGTTTTCAAGGACTGGACTATTAGACGCCTTGACAATGGACAATTGAACATATTGATATCGAAAGCTTCGACCAACATGCGTCAATCAGTTTGTGCCTCGGTTTCATAGTCGACGGTCTTTTTGCGAGCGCAAAAGCAAGGTCACATGTGTTAAACGACACATTGTCTCGTAATCGCGAATATTCTATAGCTAGACTTTACTTTTGATAAATGTATCGCAAATTATTCTGCTTCATTGTAGTGTACGAAGATCTACCAAAATGTGACTGGCTCATGGATCTGCCAATGCGTCGATCGGAACTGATATTGTAGTCATCACATCCCAAGTGTTGCGGCCAGACTAATCAAATTTCGTTTGTCCTATTTCTTTAGTTCACAATCTGTGCAATCCATTTTTGATAATATTACTTATTTCGGAAATTACCTCGTGGGCCACTCAAAACCTTCTCGCGGGCCACGGGTTGACCGGCCCTGGTTTAAAGCGTGAAATCAAAACCGTTTCATTTGAACGTGCATTCCAACTCCAGTAGTCTTCATTTGTTCCATGCAACTATACATGCACTTCCGTCTTTTATACTGCTAGTATTGTAATGGCATATATTCGGCTCTCATTAAATTATTATTATTTCGAAGACGTGACGACCGTGCTTTTGCAGCAGTGTTCAGTGTTGGGATCAAGTCACTACCTTCGAGTCACGAGTCATTGCACATTTTGACTCGAGTCAAGTCAAGTCACTCGATTTTAGGAGGTGACTCGAGTCAAGCCACAATTCAAGTCAAGTTGCCTTTTCTAAGTATGAGGCATGATTACGTCATTGCATTTTGGTAGTTGTATGAAATACCGATTGCGTGGTCATTGATTTTGAAGAACGAATATAGAGTTAAATATACACGCAAGAAGGCATTGTATCGCTCACATATACGTAAAACTGGTAATTGCATAGCCTCAGTTTATAGTTACCAGCCGAAATAGAGAAACAAATTGATAATATGCAATATATTACCCATTTACAAATTGTTATGATACAATTCGAGCCTGCGCCAGTGGTTGAGGACTATATTAGAATTCAATTTCAAGAGAACAAGAGGTTTGGTTAAGGTGAGAACAGAAATAGACATTTTGCTATTAAATTACTTTACTATACTAGTTTACGACAACGTAAACTTCGATCACGGTCAATTTATTTGTAAGAGAACAATGGAGGCTCAGTAAAACGCACGATCATTGAAGGATTGGTCGCTCTCACGGTTTAAACCAGCGTTTCGCGAACAATACGAAGATATGCAAGATACAGGGATTTTTATCAACACCGATTACTCAACGGCTTGAAATTGACTAGTGAATTTTGCTCCGAGTCACCAGTCCACATTTCTGATACGACGAGTCGAGCCCAGTCAAGTCATTTATGCAAAGTGACTCGAGTCAAGTCATGTCTCAGTCATCCCAACTCCCAACACTGTTTTGCAGGATAGCCGGCGACAGCTTCTATCGCCAAACGTTGCTGTCGAAGTCTGTCAGTAGGTCCGCCTAAATAAGTCGCAAAATTACACTTGCTGTGTATTTTTATTGCAGAGGAAAATTTACACACATTGATAAGTTCACATACGAAAACAGAACATGCAAAATACAGAAGCTGAGTCACAAATTGCATAGAAATTCTGTGTACGTATGGCAAAAGTAGGCTAACGTCACGATATCCAGCGTTTTCAGCGAGTGAACGGCTCGTCCTTGAGAAACTTTTCAAACATGCTGTAGGAATACTCTGGCGCCCATTGAGGGACCATGTGACCAGCACCCTGCGCAAACAAATCCAGAATTAGTCACCGCGTAAACGGTATGCTCACATCACCGCAACACTGCTTAGGCCAGGGGTCGCCAACTCAAAATTGGTCGCGGCCTCGCGGACCACTTGTCAAATTTCGTAGAGGCCGCACAAATTTAATATCGAGATAACATAGGACATACAGTTTAACGTTTATAAAACTTAACGTAGTCGCATTTCCAAGTACAGAGTACGTATGGAGCGTCAAGAAAATACTCGAGCAGGCTACTTATAAAGAATATTTTTAGGTAGCTAGCCTACCTCTCTGCATCTCACCATCCAGCTAATCCAAAAGCATGCCCATGGACTTCTATAGATTCTATATCGGTTATTTTAGCATTGATAGACACAGATTGGCGAGTACTATACATTGAAATAAACTGAAAATGCATATCATTACTACAACATACTATCATGTCGTCATGTGGTAGGTTTTCATACATTCCAGCACTGCACAAGTTTGCGGGGGATTACACGTTGCGGTTGAGTAATATTAG